>JAJOOR010018255.1:0-35070 GCA_036250505.1 Solanum acaule | reverse complement strand
TATTTTAGATATATTATCTATTAATTGATCTAATTTGTCGTTATCAGTTTTTGTGATATTGAGTTTTTTATATTTCGGATATAATTTCTTTAATTTTCGTTTTATTTTTCTTAACTTTCTACTAGTATGTTTTTTCCTTAGTTTCTCATTATCCATGGCTTCTCATTATCAATTGGTGAAGTTTAGAACTTCTATGAACCAATAATTTTTTTGTAAGTCCAGCGTCTTATTCTATCACATTATACTCACATAAACTTTGTCGTTATCGCGGTTTTGCGCTAAGAGGCCATGCGTGTGTCCTGGTATTCATGAGTGCTCTACAAATTTGTCACAATTTCATAGAAGCGGCACCACTTCACACTCATATAGGTCCAATCATCAAGTCTTTTCTGTAGATGAATACACCACCTATAGGATATGACTTGGATTAAGAGCTTAACTCAACCTTACTTTGCCTTGCAGATTGTTGCACTATATTCACACATCATCGGAGGGACATAACTGTATAGTGCTTACTTGATCAACTAATGAATTGTTTACCCATATGAACCTAATTCATGGGGATCTCCAATCACATAGGTTGGGTTACCATCATTGTTGATCTTCTCAAATTGACTAAAGTCTTACTCCCCTCGATGTTTCATTTAGTTAGTGAATTGATCAGATTCACCTTCGACTACACATCATTTACGCTCACTGCAGTATTTTCATCACATTGTGTCTCAAACACATATATCTAATTTAGTCACATAAAAATTAGTTTTATTCCAATTGAAATACACACTAAGAGTTGTCTAAACCACTTAGTCTCATCACCAATCAACTCCACAACAACTAACTCTATTTAGTTGATTTTTGTATTATGACATTCATAAAACTGTACCAACTTCTTTTACATTTTTCAACATACATTGTACCCTTTCTGTACAACAAAATATTCCATTTATTTAGTATTGTACTTATCATACCTCTCATGTATTGCCAAAGACTCTTCCTCTTTCAATCGAAAGACTCGATGTAGATAGCTCCGATGGCCCCCACTTCTGCCTCTATTAGGCGGCGACAGCCCCCCCCCCCTCCACACCCACAACATAGAGGAGTTGCTCCAACATCCACACTACAACCAAAATAAATGCTCAGCGATATATGATGCTAAACCGAGACCGAGATATAGAGAGGGCTGTCCTTTTGTTTTGTTGTCTCGAAGAGACAAAACAAAAGCACTTTTCAAGATAATGTATCAAGAATTGATATCATTTTCAAGAACATTGGAAGTATTTTCACTTTTATAAACTCAACAATAGTTTATTTTATTTTTCCCAACTCTAACATTGCATTCAATCAAATCACAATTGATTACCACAAATATGTATATGTAACATTTATAAGCATACAGTCAAATAAAAAGAGACACCCCTACACTTTCAATTATCTCTAACAAGGTGATAACTTTTCTTCAACATTCATAAAAGAAAATTTCCTTTTTTTCTCACTGTTCAAAATGAGCACAAACAAAAATATTTAATCCGAATATTGATTCTCTAATAATAAGAGAACATTCTCATTAAGATATAATAAAAGTCTCTCAACACTATTAATAAGAGACAAATATCTTTTCAAGAAGAAACATTTATCAAATTTTCTCATTACAAAAGTCATTCAGACAATTCATTTATTGGAAGATTACACAATATTTGTATTCAAATTTTGGATAATGACTAATTATAGTGGCTAGCTCAATTCTGCCAACTTATATTAAGAATATTCAAAAGCAATTCAAATACTGATGACTCAATAATAAAATATTATCCCTATATTAAAATTAGCAAAGCTAGACAAGAAAAAAAAGGCTATTAACAACTTGATCCTTCTTTATTATTCAAAAACAATGTCCACCCAACACATGGTCCCTTAATTAATTTTTTTTTCCATAATGTTCAAATAAGAAACATCAGCACACACAAATAATTTCTCACATATATTTGCTAAGTGTACAACAATATCACTAAAATATTTTGTGTATGCATATACAACCTTAAGGGTCCCACTTAAGGGTTCTCATCGGATACGACCATTGCGTGCGTGTAATATAAATTTGTGGCTTTGACAACAGTGTTACGTAATCCTCCAATAAAGTGGTGCTAATTAGGACATATTTGTTGCTGAGCAAACAAAAGTTTACATCTCCTTTCAAATCACATTACTTCGATATCAAACATCTCATGTCCTGTATCTGTGGCCAACCATATTTGAATTTAACTATTACTGCAAATTGGAGATCTTCATTAATAATCATCTGTGCTACCTCCTCTTCCTCCCATACCATCCTTGGTTCTCCATGAAGATATGCAATTTGTTTCATCGGAACAGGTTTATACTAAGGATTATGTGGTTTTATAGTGTTGTCATATGTAATTGTAGAAGCTTGACCAATATTATTGATGACATTTTGGGATGATGGTCCATCCCCCAAAGGTGGAGGTTGGCCAACGGCCGCCGTGGCCATTGATTCTGACGATAGTAGGCAAAATAGGGTTTAGAGGATTTTTCGGAGCTTAAACAGGTTGACCTAGAAGTCACATCGACATTGATTTAAGGCTACTTACTTGTTCAATCTTAGCCTTTTTCTCCTGCAAGAAAAACTAGAAAAAAAAGGCATTCTTAGCCGTAAAGGGTGATCAATTAAATATTCTTAAAAAAATAAATATCGTATAAAATAGTTTTAGTTAAATCATGACTTCGAATTAACAGAAGTGTTTGAATAATTCACATTTATCTTAGTATAAACATGCACGTCTTTTAAGTGTCCTAATTGACTTAAAAGTACATGTCAATAAGTTATTTATGAGAAAATATTTATTTTCATCAAATGATTCTTGTGATTTTAGAGGATTATAACTATATGAAAACCAGGAAAAGTTCAAAAGACTCGATATAGTAATATAATAAATACTTATTTAATGAAAACTTATATATATACCATGTGATCCTTGACACTCAAAAGACATTCATTAAACGTATGCTCCAATTCTTACAAGTCACTGAGGCACAAACCTTCAAGGTATTTCGCCAGCAACCCACTTTACATTATATTATATGAAAAAATATATAATATTACTAATTAGTATCATCAATAATAAAACATGAGATAGACATCACATATATTGAAATTACAATATAAATTCATTATACATATAGTTTGTTTTAGCTTAATAGACTTATGATATTTGTCCCTCGAGTTATCATCCTGAAGCCTAAAAGTTACACTCTATGCCATGGACACACTCCATTATACATCTCCGGGATTCATAAGCGCTCTTGTTGAGACTTGATCCAACACCATACTGGGGAGTGTAAAAATTTACTACTATATTTGTCATACCTTATGTTCATGACAAATACATGTATTGTACGCTTCTATCCATAAGATCTGATAGATTTATCCATCGCATTACACAATCATATAACATGAAATCTAGCAAGCATAAATACTATGTGAAACTTGTGGCATTCCTTATAAACGCATTTACTTTAATTTTCTCTCTCATTATAAAATGCGACAAAACACTTCGAAAGATTATCAACCTAGTCTTCTCTATGATACACCCTCATTTTTCCTCCCTTCATTCTAAGAGTCACATAAGGAAACAAATCTCAAAGCGGGAAATAATCAATTCATATTATCTAGGCCCAAAACAAAAAATATTACTTATGGACTATATCGTTACGCCTTGGTATACACTCAAAAAGTATATAGATATTTCGTCATTATCGAAGGGTGAAAAAATGAGGGTGGATGACGGAGAAAGAATCTCAGGTTCTAGGTTGATAATCTTTTGAAGAGTGTTGGCACATTTTATGATGAGAGAGAAAATTAAAGTAAATGCATTTATAGAAATGACACAAGTTTTATATATTATTTTTGTTTTATATGAAGGTGCAATTCAATGGATAAATATATCAGATCTTACGGACAAAAGCGGATAACACATGAATTTATCAAGAACATACGGTATGATAAATATAGTAGTAAATTATGACATTCCCCCAATATGGTGGTGGATCAAATCTGCATAAAGCTCATGAATCCCGTGGATGTATAATGGAGTGTGTCCATGGGCATAGAGTGTGACTTTTAGGCTCGATGATGATAGCTTGAGGGACAAACATGTTAAATCTATTAAGCTAAAACAAATAATATATATAATTTATTTATATTGTAATTTTTATATATTTAATATCTATCTCATGTCTTTATTATTGATGATATTACTGAATAATATTCTATATTGTTTTCATATAATATAATGTGAAGTGGGTTGCTAGCAAAAGACCTTGAAGGTTTGCGCTTTAGTGACTTGCATTAATTGGAGCATATGTTTAATGAACACCTTTTGAGTGTCAAGGATCACATGGTTTATATATTAATTTTACTAATTAAGTATTTATTATATTACAGAATCGAGTCTTTTGAACTGTTCATGATTTTCATATAGTTAGAATTCTCAGAAATCACAAGAATCATTTGATGGAATGACATATTTACTCATAGATGACTTATTGACATGTACGATAAAGTCAGTTAGGACATTTGATAGACGTGCATGTTTATACAACACAAATGTGATGAATTATTCGAATTCCTTTTCTAATTCAAAGTCATGAGCTCCACTAAAAGTATTTTATACGATATTTGTTTTTTGAAGAACAACTAATTTATCACCCTTCACGGCTAAGAATGTCTCTTTTTTTTTGCAGGAGAAAAATGCTAAGAATGAAAAAGTCAGAAGCCTTAAATCTAATTAAATTTTGTAATTATTTGGTTCTAAATAATATAAATGCAATGCATAATTACTATTTTTTCTTAATTTTATTATTATATTTACTTTTGATTTACTAATATATTCAAATATATATTTTTATATTTAGGTTGGAGTGGCCACTAGCTAGAGTAAATAAACAGTAAGTCCTACAGAGGCACATACTTCCGGGATAAGGAGATTTCTAGTCAAGGTCTCAAGTATCTACTAACGGGTGAGCCTTCATCCCAAGGTCCACTCGATGCTAAGTAAACTTTCATTGGAAAACATGCATAATGATAATAATGTTTTTTGAAATAGTAGGAATTTAGTAATGCTTATTCATAAAAAATTGATAATAACCAAAATAATAGCTCCTTGAAAATTATGTGTTCATAACATAATCTTTGAGTCACTTATATGAAGTATCTAAATTAATCATGATATTCATGTAAAAAGAATGATACTTTATTGAAAACCATACTTCATTCATAGAATCCTCCATAACATAATGCATGCTTATTAACATAGGTTAAATCATGATCATATAATACTTGCATATCATGGGTTCATGAAAATAACCTTAAAACATTAAATTATAATCAGATAATAGACAATAAGATCAATCATGAATAATAAAATTAAATTCAATGGAGCTCATAAGAAAATCATGAAACCCTAGATTTTGGTTAGATTCATAAGTGAGAAATTGAGATTTCTTTAGGACTTAATGGATGAAGAAAAACCCATTGATGAAGTTACCACATACATTGATGAAAACACTAAATGAAATCTTTAATGGAGACTTGTGATCCTTCGAACCCTAGATTTCTTAAGGAAGAAGACTTGAGAGAGAGGATTTGGAATTGAAGAGAATGAGAGTGAATGGGGAGGTTAGGGGTTTTAGCAACTAGTTATACTCTTAAAAATAAGCCTAAGCTACATAGTGTATGAATTACTAGAGTAGGAAACACCCAACCACTCCTAACTTAAAGTTATCAAACTACTTCTAGTGTCTATCTATGGTCCGTACATACTTTTACGGACTGCACTGTCCACTCGTGCATCCCAGTTAGTGAAATTTCAAGTCTTTGACGAAAAACGATGGTAAGTCATTCATAAATCATAGATCACCGTATGACACGTACAATCCTTCCGATCAACCCAAGGCATTAAAATCACACGTTTTTGAGGAAGAAGTCCACGGGATAGCCTATGATCCGTATACCCAACTACAAAGTTGTACTATTGGTGCGTAAAACGAGGGATGAGGATTAACATTTTTGAAGCTTCTAATCTTATACTCCACGAGCCTATCCACGAACCATACATCGACAAACCATAAAATCAACTCATAAACAATGAACCAACATTTTAGAATTCGATGTGTCGACTACGACTAGGTTCCATGAACCGTAGATCATTATTCATATTGTACACATAGTTTGTGAAACACAACATCAACAAATTTACACTAAATTTTCTGCAACTTCTACTTCAAACTGAGTTAGGCGCTTCTGAGGTGTTACATGTACGATGTAAAATATTTTCAAAATAATAAGTCATTGTATGAGGTGTATTTACAAGATAATTTGTCAATTAGTATTAACATAATGAAATGATGATCAAATATGATATTAGGACATTGGGATACAAATTTATAGTTAGATAAGCAATGATAGTTTTGTATCATTTTAACCATATCGCATATTGAAGAGGAGTTGAGTTTTTTTCTTTGTTAAAATTTCATAACATGGAAACATTTAATGAGATAGCTATCACATAAAACAAATGATGTGAAATAACCCAAATGGTGTATTAATAGGGATACTTACAAATATAAAGTACACGGTTCAAACAACTAATTTTCAATGTATGTATAAAGATCATCTAAGTATACATAACATATAAACTTGTTATGTATAGGTGCGTATATTATATATACAGTACGTTTATGTATATTTATTGGTTGTCTAAGATATACATCTAAGTGATTGTGCATTTGCATGGAGTGCCTATTTAAATCATATGAGATCGAGGTAATCAATTCATGTACAAATTTTGGTATTCTATGCGGAAGAAGTTGGGTACTTTGGTGGAGCTTAACATAAATTTTCATCCATAGATTTAATGAACATCCCAAATTGACTAATGAAATGTTGAAGGATATGCTATGGGCGTGTGTGATAGGTTTTGTGGTCGTTGGGATCAATATTATCATTAGAAAAGTTTATTATAGCAACAGTTACCATTTATTAATCTAGATTGCCCCATTTGAGTACTTATTTATTAGGAGATATCATTGTCCAGTGGGTTGTGTCGATGTATTTAAGGTTCAGCTTTGGGATACAGATTTGTTAAGAGATTCCTTAGACATGATCAATTCGAATCAGGAAAGACTCCTCACAACCTAGAGTAGGTGAAAGAGTAATATAAATCGGAAGGATCATGATCAAGAGTTCATTGTTGGAGAAAGGGTTTTGTTCAAAATATGATCTTTGAAAGGTGTTATGAAGTTTTTGATGAATGACAAGGAAAGTCCTACATCAATTGGGTTTTTTGAGGCATTTCAACCCATTAGTGAGGTCACCTATGTGTTCGCTATGCCAAAAGACATTATCAAGTATTAATCCATTATTCCATGTTTTGTTGTTAAACAAGTACTAAAGTGATAAGTTTTATGTAATTCAATGGGACTTCTATGTTTAAAGAGTTTCTCTTTAAAGGAAGAGCCTATAGTTATTATTAATATTCAGGTTGAAAATCCATCAGTCAGGTTGAGAATGATATGCAGAATTTATATCCTAAGCTTTTAGAAAGTCCAGATACTCGTTATCGTCTTACGTTTAAGGAAGACCGTGTGCTTTAGTAATGGATGATGTAACGACCATCCTAGTCGTTTTATGAATTTTACCTAGTTAAACTTTCCCATAGCTTTTATATAGTTATTTATAACCTGCAGAGATTAAAAACACAATTTTCGATGCCATCAGATGAGTTTAAGAAAACAAATAGGTCATAATGGAATAAAATAGTGCAGATTGTTTATATCCTAATGTCTTAGAAAGAAAAAAATATATATTTTGCACACTCGAAGACGATGATTATTTTTTTAGAGGAGAATGAAGTGACCCATATTTTACAAGATATATGTGCAAAAATTTCATGAACAAATAACCCTTGAAATATGGGTCACTACATTCTCTTCCACTAAAAATAATGTTCTTCGAGTGTCCAAAAATTATATATTTATTCAATATGAACTATTTTTCTCATGAACTCATTTGATCTCCTTGAAAATCATGTCATCAATCTTTACAAGTTATAAATCAACTTACATAATCTATGGAGAGGTTTAAACACAGTAAAATTAATGAAAAGACTAGAATAGTTGGTACATTACAATAGTTAAATAATTTGAGTTTTCCTTATTTTTTTTACTAAAGGTTTGCTCTAAATTTGTAAAGAAAATGTTGAAAAGTGACAACTAAATCATGGCCATGCAAAAAATAGTTAATCCTGCTAATCGAAAGTCATATAATGGTTAAGCGGTCAAGATACTAATATCACTAAAGGGTGTTGGAGTGACGACCATAAGGAAACTGGCGCTTGATTTACAACATAGGTAGAAAATCTAAGAGACATCTTTGCAATTACCTAAGTCCTCAGGAAAGTCTGAAATTTTTTATCTCAAGGATTGCAATGTATTTTAAACCGCATGAAAATTCTATTGGCAATATGAAGAGCTATATGAAAAGAATATGTGAAGTTTAAACACAAGCTTCTAGGATAGACCAGGAGACAAAGGGTCTTTTTTGTCGAAAAGATTGATGAACAATGATCTAAATATCTTGAAAGCCTCAAAAATGAAAACTGTGAAACAAACAACATTTTTGTGTTTTAGCTAAGAAATGAATGTCTTAAAATTATGAGAACATTATGAACGGTTTAAATTTGATTTTTGCTATGACAAGAAATCATCAGCAAACTAAAATGATTTGAACAACTAAAAATTAAAATGTATCTCCTTGTAAAATGATGAACATAGAAGTTATGACCTTAGTCTCCATCCACTATCCACTCAGAATAGTCATGATTCAAACTCATGGTTCAATTTACCATCCTAAAGTACAAAGTATCCATCCGAAAAACAATGTCTTGTGGTCATTAAGAATATACGGAAACAATCTAAATCAAGGATATTGAAACAAAATCAAATAAAATCAGAAATTCAATACACGGAATACACAATAAGAAAATTATGGAGGAACCAATATGAAAGCGTACCATATAAGTACAAATGTTGTTAATTAGGATATCCCAATGTATTCGTTCAAGATTTTTTTTTTGCAAAGAATAAATTTAGTAAAAATATTTAGATTAAGTATTTATATATGGAGTATTTAATTAATCTGTTATTGCATGCATAATGTAAATGTTGAACTAACAAAAGTCTGGATATTACATACATGTCCATGAACATCAATATAAAATATACAAATAGATGTAAAAAAACATATCTCATCAAAACCGTAATCTAGGAAAAACAAAAAGCATTACTAGTCTCTCTACCAAAAGTACCATTAGATCGTAAAGTAAAATGATATGGTAAATGGAGAGTTTTGAAATACATGACACATAATCCTCTTTATTATTTGTGGATTCTTCACATCCCCAACTTAAACTTTTGCTTGTTCTCAAGTAAAACCCAAGTTCAGAAGTTCAAAAAGGATGTCTCAAACAGTGCTACAAAAGACTCAATTATGAATGCACATAACAAGACTCAACTTACTCATGCAAAGATCAATTGTGCTCTCAAATGTTCAAGTTGTGACTCACCATCATCAAAGATTCTCAAGTTCACAATACTTGCTGCAAATGCAATTTCAAGCTCAACAAAGGTACTCAAATGCTCTTACACAAGAATGATTTCATATTCACACACAATTGTTCAACAAATAATTTCGGAATGACGTACAACTCTCACACTCACAAAGATGAACACATGCATGACTTCACCCATAGGTTTTCCCTTATTTTCCAATCAACACTCGTTGCAGCTCACTCGAGATAAAAAAGGTCTTTTCAAGGCTTGTAACGGGATTGAGTGTAAAGGTATGGTCATTTAGGCACAGTGGCTACTATCCTCATGAAATGTGGCGTGAGAATCACTTTCTTTCCTTTTCTTCACAGTTTCACTTGTGCTCAAAATCTCACCCCATAATTCACTTCTCATGGAACAACGGACACCCCATTTCTTTTGCAATTTTCACAACTTTTTCATTCATTTTCTTTTTCACTCCCTCTTTTTTTTATATTTCTTTATATGGAGGGGTTCCATGTTTCTCAAAACCATGGATCAAAGAGGGAATTCTTTGCACTTCTTGATTTACCTTCTCTTTTCACCACACCCCCAACTTAGGCTTTTCGCCTAAGTTGGCTATTCAAACTAACCACACTTCATGCGGACTATGGGTGAATGGACAAAGAGGGGTTACAATTGCATCAAGTTTCTTCCAAGAAAAGTCTTAGGCTCAAAGGGTGTTCGAGCAAAGTTCACACATCTCACAAGGTTGGCCACAAAAGAGGTATCTTTTCAAATTGTTTCACTCTTCAAAATTGTTGCCTAAGATCATTTCAAGAGCATGCATCACTTAGTCAACCGAACCAACAAGGCAAATTCTAGGTGTCATCACAAAAGCTTCACGGTAAGCTCATCACACAAGGTATTGGCACCAATATCAAACAAGACTCAACACTCTCGCTAGTGTGCAATGCTCATCACAAGAGACTTCATTCGATAATCGGCTAGTCACAACGAGATGCAAAAAGTTCACATATTTTTTATGCAACTTCATTTGGCCTCATCGTAGCCGCACATTCATCTTTGTTCGATTAAGAGCACAATTCAAGTCATCAGTATTGATCATAACTGATACTCAAATTTATAACTTATTCGAACAAACAAGGGACTCACTGAACCAAACACACCCACCCACGAAAAGCATTCAACATTGTCCCCAATGTGAGTAGAGAAAAGAAAATACCAAAAATGAAAAATAAAGATAAACTACTAGTATGTAAAAATGCAGCAAGGTGAAAAGGAATCTTCACTAGGTGTTCATTTGGCGAGAATCTTGAAACAGTCGCCGAACTACTCGGTGGTTCATCCAATGGTCTGCCTATCGCCCTTATTTCCAGTATGCAACATGTTTAGAAAGAGGCAAAAAGATAGAATTGAAGGAGTTTTCTGATCAGCTCGGCGCTTTGCGTAATGGACTTGCTACCCTGCCGAATGACCCATTGGGTCAGGCTATCAGAGCTCGAGTGGAAGGGCGGGGAAAGTTGGGTCGCCCAATCACTTCGGTGAGTCATCGAGTGATGAAGATTCCCCGCCTAATGTTCCAGTAACTCAGATCCTTTTTCAAAGTCTAGAAGATGGACTATGTCGGGCTCGCCGAACAGATTCGGTGATTCACCAATGGTGTCTGCATCTTGCACAATTGCTTGCACTTGCAAAATCAACACACATTATTTGAATTACTAACACTTGGGTTGCCTCCCAAAAAGTGCCTTATTTAACGTCACGACACGACGTTGAAATGCTCTCAAGCATCTTCTAGATACACCACCTCAATTAGAGAAATATATTGGCATTCACCAAAGTACAACTTCAAGTGTTGCCCATTCACTTTGAATGCATGTCCCTCTCTACACTCGACTTCAATGGCAATATTTGTGAACACCCGCGTTACTCTAAATGGACCTGACCATTTGGATTTGAGCTTTCCCGGAAAGAGTCTGAGTCAAGAGTTATATAGTAATACCTAATCCCTTACTCTGAACTCCCGCTTAAGGATCCTAGAATCATGCAACTTCTTCATCTTTTCCTTGTAAAGAGCAAAACTTTCATAAGCCTTGTTGAACCTAAATGCGTCCAACTCATTCAGCTGATCTACTCTCTCTCTTTTGAAGTCTTTGCCCAGTCCAGATTTAGAGCTTTCAATGCCCATAATGCTTTGTGTTCTAATTCAATCGGTAAATGGTAAGATTTTCCAAAGACTAGCTGATACGGGGACATACCGATTGGTGTTTTATATACGGTGCGATACACCCATAGAGCATCATCAAGCTTTCGAGACCAATCAGTCCTATTTTCATTCACTATCTTGGCTAAGATACTCTTGATCTTCCGGTTTGACACTTCAACTTGGCCACACGTTTGGGGATGATACGGAGTTGCTACCTTGTGTTTCACTCCATACTTGCTCAATGCGGATGAAAAAAACTTGTTGCAAAAATGGGATCCCCCATCACTAATAATAGCCCGAGGAGTACCAAATCTAGCAAAGATATAGCGTTTTAGGAATTGAACAACACTTCTCCCTTGATTGTTCGATAGTGCAACAACCTCCACCTTTTTAGAAACATAATCTACTGCCACCAAAATGTATTTTTTACCAAAAGAACTCACAAATGGGCTATGATATCTATATCGCAAACATCAAATAGCTCAACTTCTAAAATGGGCTTGAGAGGCAACTCGTGTCTTTTGGACACCCCACCTTGTTTCTGACATTGAGTGCACTTCTTAACAAACTCATGACCATCTTTGTAGAGTGACGGCCAGTAGAACCACTTTGAAGAACTTTAGCAGCTATACGTACACCACTATGATGACCCCCAACTGGTGAAGTATGACAAGTATGGAGAGTTTCAATGGCTTCTTCCTCCGGAACACATCTCCTAATGATATGGTCTGCACATTCCCTGAATAAATATGGTTCATCCCAAAAGTACTTCTTAACATCAAACAAGAACCTCTTTTGTTGGTAGAAGTTCAGTTCGTCTGGCATTAGTCCACACACCACGTAATTAGCAAAATCAACGCACCAAGGAGATTGTTGGAGAGTTACTGTGAATACATGTTCATCGGGAAAGGCACCATTTATGTCTACTTTCAGCTCGTCATTTTCCTTGCCTTCCAATCTTGATAGGTGGTCGGCCACCTGATTTTCACAACTTCTCCTATCTTTGACTTCAAAGTCAACTTATTGCAGCAGTAGAACCCACCTTATCAATCTTGGCTTGACATCTTTGTTTGCCATCAAATAACGCAGTGCAACATGATCAGTGTGAACAACTACTTTAGTGACTAAGAAGTATCCCCGGAATTTCTCAAATGCATATACTACCGCAAGCAATTCTTGTTATGTAACTGTGTAGTTATGCTGAGCAACATTTAGAGTTTTGCTTGCATAGTAAATGGGCTGAAATAGTTTGTTGCATTTTTCCCCAACACAACACCTCATTGCGGTACCACTTGCATCAAACATTACATCGAAGGGTTCTAACCAATCAGGACTAATGATAACCGGAGTAGAAATCAATTTTTCTTTCAAATATTTGAAGGCCGACGTGCATGCATCGTCAAATTGGAATTTCACCTCCTTCTCCAAGAGTTCGCATAGAGGATGTGCAATTTTTGAGAAGTCTTTGATGAACCTCCGGTAAAAACCGACATGCCCCAAGAAACTATGAATACCCTTAACCTGAACAACATCCTTTTGAAAGAAAGAGTTCCATATGGGCAGGTGAAGGTAGTTTTCTCTTGGTCTTCCGGGGTGATGGAGATTTGATTATAACTAGAGTACCAATCCAAAAAGCAATACCATCCTCTCTCTAAAAGTCGATCAAGCATTTGATCCATGAAAGGCATGGGAAAGTGATCTTTTTCGGTCCACGAGTTTAACTTTCTGTAATCCATGCATACCCGCCATCCGCTCACCGGTCTCATAGACACAAGCTCCCCTTTTTCATTTGGGACTACTGTGATGCATCTCTTTTTCGGTACGCATTGTATCGAACTTACCCATTTTCTATCAGCTATAGGGTAGATCATGCATGCATCCAACCACTTTATTATCTCCTTTTTTACTACCTCTTGCATCGGTGGGTTCAATCTTCGCTGATGGTCAACACTCGGTTACAGTCACTATCAAGCTGGATTTTGTGAGTACAAATGCCGGTAGGATGCCCACTATGTCAGGGATAGTCCAACCTATAGCTTTGCTATGCCTTCTCAACACCTCAAGGAGCAATTTTATTTTCCATTTAAGCAAATCAGCTACAATAATCACAGGCAAAGTGTTATTTCCCCCGAAGAATGCATATCAGAGATGGGAGGAAAGTACTTTCAACTCCAGATTTGGTGGTTCCTCTGTTGATATCATTGCGGGAGGACTTTCTCGAATTTTTAGATCAATGTCCAGCTTCAGTGGAGTCTTTGAATATTCCCCCATGCTTGAGAGAGTAGCTACTACCTCTTTGTAACCTTGTACTTCGAACTCGTCATAATTAGCAAGCACGACTTCAAGTGGTTCACTCATACACCTCAAATAGCTCATGCTAGCCACCACCTCATCAATAACGTCAATAGTAGAGACCACATGAATATCGCTTGGGTGCCTGATTAATAACGTTTCAAAGACACTTCATCAAATTCTAAGCGTCAACGATCGTTAATCACTATAATAACCCAACTAAATGAGTTGGGGTCGAATCCCACAGGGAGTTGTACGTGTTTAAGATTCAATAACAAAGTACGAATATGGTTAGGTCAATCATAGGAATAGCCATTATCGAAGGAAAACATCATTCAAATTTGGGGGTGACATGAATGTCAAATAACAGGAGGGTTGGTTTTAACTATCAGCTACAACAACAACAAATAACAAGATATTAACAATTCTTGGGATGTGATTCGATTATAGGCAAATATAGACAAATGGGTAATTACAACTATTAGTAAATAGTTGTAAATCAATGAATAAGATAGACTTTAGTGGGGGTAAACTTTCTCTCGAACAATTTACCCAGAATCTAGTTAGTTTCTCTCGAACACCAACAAGCAAGAAATTAAGAACATCCTACGCTTTAGTCCATTCACTCTCTCAAGCTGGATGTGTGGAAAAGGATTTAGGATTCACTCTCTCGAGCTGAACCCATGACAACCCAATACCCACAGACCATCAATTCAATAATCTTGGTTTTGAAACCTCTCTCTCGAGCAAGCCAAAAACACGAAGGTAGAACTGCATTTGCAACTACAATTCTTTAATTTTAACCACAATTACTGACTAAAATCACTTCTCAACTGCATTTAAACTATCAATTAGCAATACCCATAAGCTAAATCGACCCATAATCACATAATCGCACCCCAAGAATTGCGGTTTTAGCTAGACATCATAAAAATATAAAAATCGTTACCAAATTGTGTTTCCATCAACTGGGTAAGATTAATTTTGTCTTTACAAAAGTCCAATTTGAAGAATCTCAAAGACCCACTTCCAATTTCTCAAAAATGGAAAACTTCAATTCTTCAAAGCTAAGGAAAAATTAGTTTCAAAACTCCAAAATTACTCTAATGAATGTTCAGAATAATATTTGATCGACAAAAGATTGATAGATAGATAGATACTAAACATAATGTTTGGAAAAGTATTTATAGTCACCAAAAATACGTTGTGAAGGACCATTCGGTGCACTAAGTCGGGATCGCCGATCAACTCGGCGATCCGCCCTTTGGTCAGTTCCATCACCTTTTTGCTTTGGCCTTCTGCATCCTCAGGTTCTGTAACTTTGGGTGATCCAACACTACATTACGGAACCACTCGGCTACATGCCGACCTCTCCTTTCTATTGCCAACTTGATTTTCTCCTTCAGGTCTTAGCACACTGGAACTTTAGGCGAGATATTAGCCATTCGGTGTCTTGCCCAATGGATTACGCGATCAACATGCCTTCTTTTCTTCGTTCTTTCAGCTGCCTTGTTCCTTTTTGCCAATTAGTGTCCATGTTTTGTTCCTTACTCCAAATACCTAGAAATCAAGGATTTTACATCAGTTATTGGCACAAAATAAGCATTTGAGGACGCTGAATCTATCTAAATAAAGCCCCAAATTAGTCCAAATCATGGACTCATCAACATACCCAACTTAAACTTTTGCTTGTCCTCAAGTAAAACTCAAGTTCAGCAGTTCAAAAAGGATGTCTCAAACAGGGCTACACAAGACTCAATCATGAATGCACACAAAAAGACTCAACTTACTCATGCAAGGATCAATTGTGCACTTAAAGATTCAAGTTGTGACTCACCATTATCAAAGATTCTCAAGTTCACCATACTTGCTTCTAATGCAAGTTCAAGATCAACAAAAGTACTCAAATGCCCTCACAACAAGAATATTTCCATATTCCTACACAATGGTTCAATAATTCATTGTTCCGGAATCACAATCAACTCTCACACTCACAAATATGAACACATGCATGACTCCACCCATAGGTTTGCCCTTATTTTCCAACCAACACTTATTTCAGCTCACTCAAGATCACCAAGGTCTTTTCAAGGCTTGTAACGGGGCTAAGTGTAAAGGTATGGTCATTTAGGCTCAGTAGCTGCCATCCTCATGAAATGTGGTATGAACAACACTTTCTACCCTTTTCTTAATCATTCTCATTCATGCTCAAAAGTCACCCCGTTATTCATTTTTCATGAAATACCGGACACCCCATTTTCTTTGCACTTTCACAACTTTATTTCAAACTTTTTCATTCTTTTTCTTTTCTTTTTTTTTTTTTTTTGTATGGAGGGATTCCATCTTTTTCAAAACCATGGGTCAAAGAGGACTTCTTTTCATTTCTTTATTTACCTTCTCTTTTCACCACACCCCCAACTTAGGCTTGTCCTAAGTTGGCTATTCAAGCAAACCACAAATTAAGAGGATTATGGGTAATGGATAAAGAAAGGTCACAATTTCATCAAGTTTCTTCCATGAAAAGGCTAAGGCTCAAAGGGTGTTCAAGAAAGGGTCACACACTCACAAGGTTGGCCACAAAAGAGGTATAATGTCAAATTGTTTCACATTCTTCAAAGTTCCCAAAGATCATTTCAAGATATTTCATCACTTAGTCAACTGGACCAAGGGGGCAAATTCTAAGTGTCATCACACATGGTTCACGGTAAGCTCTTCACACAAGGCATTGGCACCAATATCAAACAAGACTCCACACTTTTGCTAGTGTGCAATGTTCATCACAAGAGACTCATTCGATAACCGGCTAGTCACAACGCGATGCAAAAAGTTCACATATTGTCTATGCAACTTCATTTGGCCTCATCATAGCCGCACATTCATTTTTGTTCGATTATGAGCACTATTCAAGTCATCGATATTGATCAAGACCGATACTCAAATATTCATGAGAACAACCACATTCAAACAGAATCAAGAGGTGGCACAAAATTTTTGGAAGGGTCCAAAAATCATTTACAATTAACACAAGGAGCCACAACCTCGACCATCCACAAAAACAGTGCTAAACACAATTTATAGATCAAAAACCCAATATATAAACAAAACAATAATCACAAAAGGTGGGCCTTACCCCACCACAAAAGAAAAGCAATTTGTCCTCAAATGCAAGAAAATATTCGAAAGTCAATAAAAATAAGACAGAGAGGGAGGTAAAGAGGAATCCTGTCTAAATAGTCGCTCCGTCTGTCAGGGAATCAGTGCCTAGTGTAGTACTCTAAACCTCGGCATCAGTGCCCGGATTCAACTCAGAAATACCGACTCCACTGGACCCTCCCATGGTGGTGTCTCTCAAAGAGGTCTGGCGCGCAGTCTTTAACATGGCATCCTCCAGGTCAGCCAGATCATCATAAACCTCAACATCACGCACATCTATCTGCTCCTCATCGGTCTCTGCCTCCGACTCATTAGGTGCCATATCATCCCTATGTACATCTCCAGTGGTGGCCATACGAATCTCAAAAGTCTCTTGGGCATCCACATCATCAGGTGCCTCAAGTAGGGAAGTGAAGTCAGTGGACTTCAAGTAGTCTATGTCCTTCTTCAGATCTGCAACCTCGGCTTTCAAAGCCGTAACCTCAGAAGTCTCCCCCTCTATTTGCTCTCACAAGCCTCAAGTCTCACAGTAAGAGTGTCAATGGAAGGCCGGAGGGGGTGTCAGTGCAGCAAGAAGAGCGCTCTCGATCATCCACGGGACTGCAGCCTCCAGATGGGTAGCCCTCACGTCAGCCGAATGGGACAGGTGCCCCATCTTCAGGATCATAGCTTGAGTAATCTGGGTGGGCTGGGAAGAGGTAGAAGCATCTGGAGCCTATGAAGAAGAAGTAGAAGAGCTAGAGTAGGCAAATATGCCTCTGCAAGTATAGAATCAATGTCCAGCTCCGGAGATGTATCCATCGGAGCTGCTCTCATCATGTTAGCCTCTTCCCAAGTGTACTCGGCCTCAATACGCCGGATGTCAGTGGAGGAAGAAGTGGTAACCTCTAAGTCTCTAGTAGCATCCCAAGGAACTCCAGCACGCCGGCATAACTCTATGATCAGCACCCAAAATAGAAGGAGGTTTGCCTCTATTTGTCCCTCATGGACATCTCCTGCTCTATGATAAGTCCTATGTCAATGGGCTTCTTGGACATAATCGACCCAAGGTAGGCCACCTTAGGATGGCGGAGAATGGACTCATTTTTGGAGGGCATAATGGAGTTACTGATGAATCCAAACCAATATTGTGCAGCTACACTGAAGTCCCTCTTCTCGATCGGGACTTCTGCCCCAATTCACCTCGGCGTGGTGTTTGAGATGATGGGAGCCAACCTGCCCTTGAGCTCATCTAATGATGCTGTAGTGGTAGCCAGATTAGGGTAATCAAAGTCTGACCCCCTGTCGAGTACCACGTTGATGTGATCACGGCTACAGTGCACTACTGTCCCCCGTACCATAATGGACCCCACCGGTCTGAACTCACTGGCCTTCTTCTTGCTTTAAGGAACCAGGTCACCATATGCAGAGTAGAACTCCTATACCCATGTAGGGATGTATAGATCCTGAGGCCTGGTGAACTGTCCAAAACGAAGGTACTGGAGTGTCTCCCTCACCCCAGAGTATTTTCCCTCTAATCCCTCTGTCAAAAGTAGCTTCTCCTCAAGAATTGTTTGCAACCCATCAACTTTCAACTTGTTAAGTAGCCGTGGAAGAGGAACTACAGGTGGCCCACAGGGGGTACCAGAGCTGGCACAGTGTCTGCTAGAGTGAAGGCTATTGGAGCATCAGCTAGGTTAGGACCAGACTTAGCACACATCTCAACCCGTCGGGATTGTAATGGCTGGTCGTCATCTGGCTCCGAGAATGTGGCTTGGGATCCCTCACTATCAGAGTTGTGCTTCGGAGCCTCAGATACCGACCTTTTTCCTTTTCCATTGCCTCCCTTTGGAGGCTCTTGCCTTCCCTTTTTGGGAGGGTTGGCTCTTCCTTCATTTATAGTTATACCCCATGCTCTTTTACGGGGTGGCATGTCGATCTTGGTTCTTGCCATATCTTCAAAACATCAAAGAAAGTGAGAAACAATTCAAGAAAAAGTTGCAGACAAACTTGCCGAACCAGTCGGCGAGTCACTGAATCACTTTGGCGAGCCAAATCGGGCTCGCCGAAAAGATTGGCTCAAAAATTTCTTAGACAAATGGCATGTCAGCGATGGGAAGGGCTTTTTGGTGAATCTCCAATAGCATTCGGCGAGCACAGATTAGCCCACCGAAAGTTACAGTGCTTTTAGAGATTAGGGGAGAAGAAAAAGGAGATTAAGAAGGACTTTTGCCGAGTCGTCGAGTTCACTCAGTGAACTCAGGCATCTCACTAAAAGTTATAGAACCCAGTGAACTCAGGCATGAAATTAAAGGCGATAAGGGGTGATTCGGTGAACCACCGAGTGGTTCAACGAGTTTGACCCAGCTCGCCAAACGACCCAACGTTCCTACTTTCAACCCTAACTTCTCAAATTAAACCCCGCAGCGCCCGAAAACAAAATCAAACTAAGCACCTATTAGACCTAGACTCATACGACCCATGACTTCGGGATACTCAGACTGCTCCCGGTTTGGCCAAATTTGGCCATTTGACAACTTTTGCCCTTAGGAATGACGTCAATCGCTCTATTATTAGGCAAATTACGTCATTTGGCACAAATGTGGGTTACTTAGACTTCACCCAACTAGACCCAACAACATGCAACCACAACCCCAAAATTTTATTTAATTTTAAGGCACAAAGTACTCGGGAATTCAATAATAAAGGCATTACGTGCAAGATGTTCGAATTAAAACAAGCACAGGCACATACAATTACGATCAGAAAGGCCCATCACACATCAGTAAGATCAAAATCATTGCAAAAAAGTAAAAATCACTAAATATAAACTTAGGGTTCGGACAACGAACCTTATAGGCCGAATGAACTATTTGTAAAGCTAGGCGACATTGATATCCAACTCCGAACACAAACTTGACGACTAAAATATGATAAAAATGCAAAAATATAGAATACTAAAGTGCGAGTCTGATTTTGGGAAGTTGAAAAGTGAGGGAATTTGAAAGATTTTGAACTTTTGAACTTATGGCCTTTAAAAACCATCCAGTTCTTGCCCATTCGGCGACATTAGTCTTGTTCGCGACCCACTCGGTGTGTCACTGAGTGGGCACTTACCTCACTGAGTTTTACAAGTCCTCCAATTAATGTAGGGGTCCAAACGGCGGACTAAGTCGAGATCGCCGACCTGGTCGACAATTAGCCAATATGCTCCTAGGCTCGCCGAGTTTTATAGACTACAATTTCAAAATGTCTTGAGTCCAACGGCGGTTCAAGTAGGTCTCGCTGACCTCTTCGACAAGTCACCAACTGGACTTTTAGCTTGCCAACTTGCACCTTTCAAACACATTCTACACTTCAACCTGCAAAATCAACGTACGATTATTTCTAAAACAAAAATAAAATGATAAACAGTTGGGTTGCCTCCCAAGAAGCGCCTTAGTTAACATCGTGGCATGACTTCCCCACTCAATCATGATTTGTGGGGTAGAGACGAGACAACACATGACCCATGTGGGTCTCCTGCAGTTGAACAGATATGGAATGGAAAGAAGTCATCTGATTCAGCAGTGAGACATTCTCTTTTATTTCATTCAACATTTTTTTGTGTTCTTCGACTTTGTGAAGCATGAGTGAGGGTATCTTTTCTATTTGTCCATCCTCATACACCTTGGGCTTTATACGCTCATGAGGGGGAGTGTACCGGTCTTTCTTTTATTTCGGTGCTTCCAATTCCATAATCCTTTTGGCCACTAGATCCAGCTGAGTCAATAGTATGGACAAAATCTGGTCCTTCTCAATCTCCTGTTGGTCTTAGCCATGTGATCAAGGAGTTGGGCTGCTATTGCATTAGGTAGTCGTGTGAGACCCGGAGACATTTGGTCAGCCACTCCTCTGTTTTTCAGACCAAGACCTCTATAGAAGTAGTCCAGTAGCATGTTATCTAAGATTCCATGAGCTGGGATCTACAAAAATAGTGACTTAAATCTGAGCCACAACTCATGGATTGACCCACCCTCCATTTGCCTGAAACATAAATTGCTATCCCTAAGAATCATCATTCTCAAAGGAGAGTGGTCCACTTGGTAACCGTTGCTACAAGACATGCTCCTTCATTCAACTTTAAACAAGCAACATGAAAACCAAAACTAAAAGGTAAGTAAATTCAACTATAACTAACAAGAACAAAATTCAACTTAACTAAAAATTCTCAAACAACACCATTCCCCGACAGCGGCGCCATTTTCATTAATAACGTTTCAAAGACACTTCATCCAATTCTAAGCGTCAACGATCGTTAATCAGTATAATAACCCAACTAAAGGAGTTGTCTAATCCCATAGGGAGTGGTACGTGTTTAAAATTCAATAGCAAAGTACGAATATGTTCAAGTCAATCTTAGGAATAGATATTATCGAAGGAAAACATCATTCAAATTTGGGGATGACACGAATGTCAAATAACAGGGGGGTTGGTTTTAACTATCAGCTACAACAACAACAAACAACAAGAAATTAACAATAATGAGACGTGTTCTTGGGATGTGATTCGAGTCTAGGCTAATGTAGACAAATAGGTAATTGCAACTGTTAGTAAATAGCTGTAAATCAGTGAATAAGCTAGACTTTAGTGGGGGTAAAATTTGTCTCAAACTATTTACCCCGAATCAAGTTGGTTTCTCCCGAACACCAACAAGCAAGCAATTAATAACAGCCTACGCTTTAGTCCATTCACTCTCTCGAGCTGACTGTGTGGAAAAGGATTTAGGATTCACTCTCTTGAGATGAACCCATGACAACCCAATACCTACAAATCATCAATTCAATAATCTTGGTTTTAAAACCTCTCGCTCGAGCAAGCCAAAAACACGAAGGTAGAACTACATTTGCAACTACAATTCTTTAATTTTAACCACAATTACTTATTGAAATCACTTCTAAATAGCATTTAAACTATCAATTAGCAATACCCATAACCTAAATCAGCCCATAATCACACCCCAAGAATTGTGGTTTTAGCTAGACATCATAAAAAAGATAAAAATTGTTACCAAATTGTGTTTCCATCAACTGGGTAAGATTAATTTTGTCTTTACAAAGGTCCAATTTAAAGAATCTCAAAGTCCCACTTCCAATTTCTCAAAAATGGAAAACTTCAATTCTTCAAAGCTAATGAAAACTTAGTCTCAAAACTCCAAAATTACTCTAATGAATGTTCAGAATAGTATTTGATTGACAAAATATTGATAGATAGATACTAAACATAATGTTTGAAAAAGTATTTATAGTCGCCCAAAATATGTTGCGAAAGACCATTAGGCACAGTATGTCGGGATCGCCGATCAAATCGGCGATCCGCCCTTTGGTCAGGTCCATCGCCTTTTTGCTTTGGCCTTCAGCATCCTAAGGTTCTGTAACTTTGGGCGATTCAACACTGCATCACAGAACCACTTGGCGACACGCCGACTGCTCGTTTCTATCACCAACTTGATTTTCTCCTTCAGGGCTTGGCACACTGGAACTTTAGGGGAGATATTAGTCATTCGGAGACTCGCCCAATGGATTAGGCGATCAACATGCCTTCTTTTCTTCTTTCTTTCAGCTACCTTGTTCTTTTTTGCCAATTAGTGTCCATGCTTTGTTCCTCACTCCAAATACTTGGGAATCAAGGATTTTACATCAGTTATTGGCACAAAATAAGCATTTGAGGACACTAAATCTATCCAAATAAAGCCCTAAATGAGTCCAAATCATGGACTCATCAGTGCTTCATTAACTTACATGTATTAAAGGTTACCTCATCTTCGTTCACCCAGAACTTCAGTTCTCCACTTTCAATATCCACCGACGCTCTCCCGGTTACCAAGAATGGTCTCCCCAAAATAATGGGAATTTTAGCATTTATTTCACAATCGAGAATGACAAAATCAACCGAGAAAATGAATCGGTCAACCTTTACCAAGATGTCATATAGTATCCCCACAAGGTGCTTCATAGATTGATCCGCCGTCAAAAGCCTCATTGTTGTGGACTTTGGTTCACCCAATCCAAGTTGCTAATAGATTGCGTATGACATTAGCTTTATACTTTCTCCCAAATCACATAGAGCCTTGGCGAATTTGAGCATACCAATTGTGCAAGGAATGGTGAAGGCTCTGGGATCTTTCTTCTTTTTTATTTTCTCATTAGTCATAATTGCACTACAACTATGAGAGACTTCAATTGACTCAAAGTCCAAGCTTCTTTTCTTGGTGACTAACTCCTTTATGAACCTGGCATAACCCGGCATTTCCAACAATGCCTCAACTAGAGGGAGATTAATCGATAATGTCTTGAACACTGATAAAAACTTCTTGAACTTTTCATCCTCATTCTTCTTCTTGAGGCATTGGGGAAATGGAGTAGATATTTTGGGTAAAGGTTGCCAACTTTTGGAATTGGATTGTGTTTCTCCACATCTTTTTGTGGCCCTCTGGCAATGCTTTGATGGATGGGTAATTCTTCCTCCTCCATACATTTGTCTTCTTCATCATTGCCCATCACATCGCCTATCGCTACCTTCCCACTACGAGTAACCACAGCCATACCTGTATCATCATCTTCCCTTGTCATTTTTGGTTTCAATTATGCTTAAAGTAAACTCAACTAACATTCAAGTAGCTTGATTGCATGTGCGTGAGAGTTCACTTTATTGTTCAATGATGAAAAATCGGCTTTCATCCCTTTAACAAGTCATCTGAACCTTCAACTTTGTTAAGGATGTGTGATAGCGAATCATTCACTTGGGGACTAGTTGCACTCCCTTTCGACTTTGGGCTTTCACTCGATTGAATGTGGTCCTCTTCATGATCATCCTCCTTTTTCCAATAATCACTTTACTCTGCCCATTCTCTCTAATATCTTCTTTTATATTTCTCCTTGTGATAGTTCCAACCTTGATTCCCACCTCGCTGTAAATAGCGTGGGTGGAAACCCTCCTCGTATTTTTGGAATTCCAACCTTGATTCTCCCCTTAGGCTTTTTCGCATTCTCTAACATATGCTCTTGTAGTAGCTCCATTTGGGCCAACATCTTCTTGATGTTCTCATTCCTTTCTCTTTCTTTATCAAGTTGTTCTTGGGTCATTCTAAAACAAAAAGGAGAGACTTGATCCTCTTGAGTGTACCAAGCTTGATTTATTTTCGTCATGTCGTCAAGAAGAAATGAAGCCACCTAAAATTATTGCAATATTATACCCCCTCGAACTAATTGATCAGCCACTCCATTATTAACTGAATCCAGACTCCGGTAAAAATTGGAGTAGCAAATCCTTTGGTAGTCCGTGAGTTGGGCATTAAAGTAGGAGTTTCTTAAACCTCAACCACGTTTCATGGATGGGTTCGCCCTCCAATTTCTTAAAACCTTGAATGTTATCCCTGAGTTTCATCATCCTCGACGGAGGAAAAAATCTTCTATTAAATGTCATGATAAGCTCATCCTATGACATTATGGATTTCTTCGGTAGCTCAGCCAACCACATGCTAGCCTCCCCCATCAGAGATAGTGGAAATAATCTAAGTCAGATTTATTCTTGTGTCACATTCTTGAATTAAAATGGGCTGCACACATCTATGAAATTCCTCACATGCTCATGTGGATCTTCTTGAGCCAGCCCACCATAAAGTCCCTTCATTTGGAGGAGATGAAGGATTGTGCTTGTGACTTCAAAAATTGCATTCTCATCAGCTGTTGGTAAGCAAAATGCACCCATTTTACCCGATTAGGTTGGGTTGCACGCACTATTAATATCATCGATACCGTCTCGGTGATCGGTTGTGCTACCATTAACCTCTTCCTCACTCATTCTTACTTCTACTCAGCCCAATTAACGCCAAAGCAATGCAGTCTAAATTGGTTAAACTACAGCCGACAAATCCACAATCGTAACTCCGATAAAAGAACTCCAAACAACGCTACTCCCAGGCGGCGGCGCCATTTGGATTAACGTTTCAAAGAAACTTCATCCAATTCTAAGTGACAACGATCGCTAGATAATATAAACCCAATAAATGAGTTAGGATCGATCCCACAGAGAGTAGCTTTCTTTTGAATATAAATATGAGAGTATGACAATGACCTTTGCAGCTGAACCAATACTGCACTTACGAGTCTATAAGTTAAACTTCTGAATGTCATTAACAACCCACTTCAACAATCAACACGGAATAATCAAATAACGAGATAACACTTAAGGGATTTGACTAACCAATTGTTGAATTCAACACAATGGGTGTACATCATTACTGATAATGTTAATACGCCGTGGGTAAAATGGACTATAAGTAAAGCAATTTTCTCTCGAACAATTACTTTATTTCCGTTGAAGGGAGGAAGGAAATTTGCATAGTGATATCATCCCCAATCCCAAGAACAATATTTCATGAGTAAGAACTAGGTCCTACCACGATGATAATTAAGGAGCATCTTGTGACCCAAACAAAGTTTATTTTATTGATTTCAATAACATGTGTAGTAAGTGCAGGTTGAAATGAAGTCAAAAGCTTAACATGACATAATGGGTGATGCAAATTTCCATTGGATGATCCGCCTAGTTAGTTAAACGGACATCTTAATGTTTGCCTTCTTTGCCATGTTCTTTGAAAAATGGTACTGCCAACCTCGACTTACAGGGACTTTTTTAGTGATTATCCGAATGGCATTGGGCCAATCACATTGGGTCTTTCGAGTTGAACTTCAATTTGTGTATTTGTACATGCATCCTTTGTGAGCTTATAAGCTCATTTGGCGATGTTAGTGGCAAACTGCCAATGTGCCTGACAGCGAAAGGCCAAGAGTCTTTTCTATTTTAGAAGGCCATCCTTTGATCTTTATGAATCTTTTCACTTTCTACACTCTATACACTTAGCCTAAATACTAGTCTGAGTCTTCTTTGCTTCGATTTTCTTACGTCAAGTGGTATAGTGCTTGTGATTCTTGACCCAAACCCTTCATCCCTCATTGTTTGAGGATCTTTAATCATTGAGGTTGGCTCTTGAGTTCACTTTTATTATTTTTGTTAGGTTAACTATCGATATTGTTGATTTGATGTATAAATCACATTGATTTCTTTACCTTAGTGGATTGAATATTTCCCATGCCTTAGAATTCTTGATTTACATTGGTAAAATTTTATTTTGTGGGTTGTGAATTGAAAATAGACTGATGATTAGCATGGGATTTGTTTATAATTTTCCTGCGTGAAGTCTAATTATCCTTGTATTGTCCTTAGGCTTGTTTTTGCCCAATGATAGATAGAGTGACATCTTTCTTAAGGGAAATTTATCGATTTGGCAACACTTTCTTTAGTTTTGGGAAAATATGAGTACCTAAGGGTAAAATTTGTGTCTGGGTAGCCTGTTAAGTAGTTTTGGTGTTGGGCAGGTGTTACATTTTGGTTCTTAATTTTGAAGATTTGGCATTAGTCTTAAATTACTTGATCGGTGAGCTTGTCAAAGGGATTAGGGGAATCGTCAAGAATGTCCCCATTTTTATTGTGAAATTGTTTCTTGGGTACTGTGACTTTCGACGGGCTTGTCTTAGCTCGCCAAACAATCTCGGTGAATCACCGAGTTGGAGCTGGCATCGCCCTTTTTACATGGTACTAAACTATTTTTCATTATCACTTTCACCGGGCTTATCTTAGCTTGCAAAACCCTATAGACGAATCGTTAAGTTGGAGCGCATATCACCCTTCATATTTGAGTAAAATTAATTTTAGTTTTGTAAACTTGGGCGAGCTCGTTTGAGCTCGCCTAACCTATTAGGTGTATCATCTACCTATTCGATGAGCCTCATGAAACTTGTGTCAACTATACATTTTTATGAAATTCTTTTCAACTAACCTCCTCTCAATGTTTATTTTAAAATACTATGCTTTACAAGAAATGGCCAAAACAAAAATACTAGTTTTTCAAAGTGTTATGTCATCTTACTCAGACTCCGACTCCACTCATCCAGCCCTTCTAAAAAGGAAAAGGTGTGTTGATAAATGAGCCTTCTAGGCAGCAAAAGTCGCTCCGTGCACCTCTAAGTGTGAGTGAAAATCAAAAGAAAGTTTCAAAGGCTGTTGATGAGTCGGGATTTCAACTCATTTAGGGCTTAATATTTAAGAAATTAGTATCCTCAATGCCTATTTTATGTTCTAAAATGTTGATAAGATGTTAATTTGTAGAAATGAAGGCAAAAGTGCAAGACAAGGGCATTACAAGACAAAAATGACTGAAAAAGCTAAAAAATTGAAGGAAAGCAAAGGTGGTACTCGCTAAAGCCACTGTGCGACTTGCAGAGTGGACTTCAGTTCACCTAAAGTTCCAGCATGACAGCCCATAGGTGTCATAGCTTAGTGTGAATTTGCTTAATTTTTTGTATTTACTCACTTGAATATTGTGTCTGTCTCCTTCCCATGTAAAACCTTCAAGAAGGATTGGTCTGTTTGAATAGCAAACATAGGCCAAAAGCCTAAGTTGGGGGAGTGGTGAAAATGAGAAAAGTCAAGAAGTTTGTGAAATTCACCCTTGAGGATTATTCCTCCATATAAAAAAAGAAAAGAAAAGAAAACCAAAATAAGAAAAAAATTGAAAAAGTGCATGGATAAAAGAAAAAGGGTGTCCAATGAGTCATATAAGAGTTCTATGCATCAAAGAACTTAGGGTGGATATTGAAAATTAAAAAAAAAAGTGAAAGAAAAGGAGAAGTGAAATGGATGTCATGCTTCATGAAGGTAGTAGTCACTAAGCCAAAATGACCATACCTTTGCCCTTAACCCCGTTATAAGCCTTGCAAGACCTTAGTGATATTTATTGAGTTGAGTGTCATGTTGATTGGAAAATACGGGCAAGTCTATAGGTAGAATCATGCATGAGTTTATCTTTGAGAGTGTGAGTTGATTTTGATTCCTTAATTCTTATATTTTGATGAGCTTTGTGTGATCATGGAATCATTCTTGATGTGAGGGCATTCTAATAATTTTATTGAGCTTGAATTTGCATTTGAAGCAAGCATTGCGAGCTTAACTTCTATTTAATGATGACTTGTCACAGTTTGAAACTTGTAGTGCACAATTGAACATTGCATGGGTAGGTTGAACCTCGCATGCATTCATGTTGACTCTTAAGTAGCACTATTTGTAGACATCTCTGTTGAACCGATTGATCTTGTAGTTTACTTGAGGACAAGTAAAAGTTTAAGTTGGGGGTTTTGTTGAGTCGGGTATTTCAACTCATTTAGGGCTTAATATTTAGGGAATTAGTGTCCTCAATGCCTATTTTATGCTCTAAACTGATGATAAAATGTTAATTTGCAGCAATGAAGGCAAAAAAGAAAGGCAAGGGCAATACAAAGAAAAATGGAGAAAAAAGGTTTAAAAAGTTGAAGGAAAGCAAAACTATTACTCGCCAAAGCCACTCGGCATCTCGCCACGTGGACTTTCAGCTCACCTAAAGTTCCTGCAGGCCAGTCGATAGACAAGACCGATTTGGCGAGAACATATATAGTTCGGCAGTGCACCGAATAGATCAGTGATATTGATCTCGCTCGCCTAAAGTCACAGAAAAGAGATGGGGAAAGACCAAGAAAAGAAGGTGTGGAAAGAAGCACTCGACATATCGCTGACCAGGTTAGTGAAGCATGACTTACTTTGCCAAGTGACTCCGAAGCTGAAATTCTGGGAATATATAAATACAATTTTGAAAAGAATAAAATGAGTTCCCATATTGTCAAATTCTGGATTTTTTATCCTAAACATTCTAAACACTGTTCTTACACTTTTTTCAGTAGAGATTTAGGGTTTGTTTGATTTTTAACTTCAATTTGAGCATTTGGAGACTTGTGGATTGTTGCCCAACCTGATGGAAAACATTGTTGGTAACGATTTCTTGTACTTTATTATGTTTGGCTAAAACCACCATTCTTGGGGGTGTGATTATGTAGTTGAATGTTTCAATTAGCTTATGGGTGTTAGTATTTACTGATTTTGTTGTTGATTTGCATTGGGTTCAATTAATAGTTGGTGTTTTAGTTGATGAATTGTTGTTGCAAATGTAATTCTAGTTTAGCATTCTAGGCTTGCTTCATAAAGAAGTATTAGAGTAAAATTTTTAATTGATGATTGTAGTGATTATGTTGTTGTAGATTTATCCTAATAAAGTGGGTATGAATGCAATCCTACAAATCTAGCTTGAAAAAGTAGGTTGATTAATATATTGGGTTGTTAAGATGTATTGTGCTTGTCGAGGTTCGAAAGAACTTGTTTGATTCATGATAGTTGATTGAGAAATGGATATTGCACCTAAATCCTAACCTACCCACTGACGTTCAACGACTTTTAGTAAATAATAATCACCCATTTAGCGAAATTGGCATTCAATTTATCACACTCCCAAGAAACCCTCTCTACTTGTTTGCTCTAGGTTATTTGTAGTTGTTAATTGTTCACCCAAATCCCCCCATTTGACATTAATTGTCAAAGCCTCGTCATTTACTTTATTTGTTGCGAAAATGTCTACATCTACAAATGATTCCAACACCATTTTACTTCGTAATCAAATTATTTACCATATCCATTCCCTATAGGATCCACCCCAACTCTTAGTTGGGTTTATACTTGTTAGTGACTGCCTACACATAGAATCAAATGAAGTGTAATTGAGTGTTATAAAAACAATGGCTCTTCTGCCTGGGAGTGGTGTTTAGAACTCTTTTATTGAAGTTTAGTTGTGAGTTGATTTTATTGTAGTTGAATCTACTTATTTGTGTTCAGTGTTTGTTTTTCTTAAACAAGTGAAGAGATGAGTGTTAATGGACGCAATGCATGCTGACTTGGGAATAATGATGACATCTGTAATTTGCATGAGGTCTTGCTCTGAGGACCCTCATGACCCTCATGAGGACTCACGAAGCTCGAAAAGAGATCAAAGTCCAAGCTCTAGCCACTAAAATGGAAATCTTGCCTATCGGACCCTACATTTAGGAGAATGTAGGCAAGAGTTTGCGTTAGTACAAATATGCACTAAGTATGATGGCTATGCATAAAAGCATTTATAAAATGCTAAGAAGGACATTTTGTTTCATGACATGCAATTGACCAATTAAAACATGATATAAGAGGGTTAGAAAACATAGTCATAACATCATGTCCAATGCAAGCTAAATCATCCTTAGGCCTTTGAACACATATGAGATACTTCTTTAAGCAACCTTAGTTTATTAGTCATCTTGTTGTGGGAAAATTAACCTTAACCGACATAGAGACCATGTGAGCTAAAACATGATCACCCGGTGTCTCCCACACCAAAAAGGGTTGTTCTACTTGCCTAAGGTAGAACCATAAACTTCTAGCTTAAGTGGATCCACTAGCTAATCAACCTAGGGGGCACATAGTAATTGGATACGGAGATTGCTACTAGAACCCGACCTTTACTAATGGGGAGCTTCCATCTCATGATACTTCTTCTATAAACCCGGCCTTTACTAATGGGAGAGCTTCCATCTCAACGTCAATATCCACTCGGTGCTAAGCACAATTCCCACGGAATAGTATTTTCTTACTTATTCTCATTATCCATGGAAAGACATGTCATTGTGTCAATCCAAGCTAGTTCATTAGGATAGCTTTTATTCATTGATTCAATTAGGTGATAATAACCTTTCAACCTAAGAATCATTTCTATGTGAGAAAACCTTTCACATCATGTTTGTAAGTGTTTGAAGAGAATAACCTTTTAACAACACAACAACATAAACATTGGCACTTTACTCTCAAAGCACCCTTATAACATTTACATAGGTTTCAAAAGATCATGCATAAACTCATACTTTGCCTTTCAAGGTTCAAATCTAATTTCAATCACCAAATCTAGAATTCTAGAATTAGATAGGGATTTTATCATAATTTCATGTAATTCTTTTACTTCATGCTTTAGATCATAAAACTCATCTTTCATAATCAACAACCCAACTGTATGAGATCACAATTTTGGAAAACATGGGGGTTTGCATGGGTTCTTAGGGGAAACATCATAAAAGCATTTTAAGTCATCAATTGATGCATATTTAAACATAATTCAAACATTAAGATTAATAATCAAAAGAACCCATGATGTTTGAGGAAAACCCTAGCTAATTAGGGAATTCTACCATTTGAAATAGAGGAATTTATGGACTCCATGGGTGGAAGGAACCCATGGATGAAAGCTACCATACATCAAGTCCAATTGCCTCTCTTCAATGGAGAATTTGGATCCTTAGCTTGAAACCATAGGTGCAATCTTCTTTTGCTTCTTCTTCTTCAAGTTCTAGAGAGAAAATATTTGATAGGAGTTGGTTTTCTTTTGGGAATTAAAATGGGTCTAATTTGGGGTAAAAATACTTATATGAGATATATAAGAGGGTTAGAAAACATAAGTCATAACATCATGGCCAATGCAAGCTAAATCATCTTTAAGCCTTTGAGCACATATGAGATACTTCTTTAAGTAACCTTAGTTCATTAGTCATCTTGTTGTGGGAAAATTAGCCTTAACCGACATAGATACCATGTAAGCTAAAACAAGATGACCCTGTGTCTCCACACCGAAAAGGGTTGTTCTACTTGCCTAAGGTAGAACCATGAACTTCTCTCTTAAGTTGATCCACTAGCGAATAAACCTATGGGGGCACATAGTTATGGGATAAGGAGATTGCTACTAGAAACCCGACCTCTACTAACAAGAGAGCTTCCATCTCATGAGGCTTCTTCTAGAAACTCGAACTCTACTAACGGGAGAGATTACATCTCAGTGTCAATATTTACTCTTTGCTAAGCATAATTCCCATGGAATAGTATTTTCTTACTTATTCTCATTATCCATGGAAAGACATGGCATCTTTTCAATCCAAGCTAGTTCATTAGGATAGTTCTTATTCATTGATTCAATTAGGTGAGAATATCCTTTCAACCTAAGAATCCTTTCTATGTGAGAAAACCTTTCACATCACAGTTTTAAGTGTTTTGTGAGAATAACATTTCAACAACACAACAACAACAACAACATTGGTACTTTACTCTCAGAGCACCCTTAAATCATTTACATAGGTTTCATAAGATCATGCATAAACTCATAATTTGCCCTTTCAAGGTTCAAAGCTACTTTCAGTCACCAAATCTAGAATTCTAGCATTATATAGGGATTTTTATCATAATTTCATGTAATTATATTACTTCATGCTTTAGATCAGAAAACTAATCTTTCATAATCAACAACCCAAATCTATGAGATCACAATTTGGAAAATATGGGAGTTTGCATGGGTTCAACTAGAGCCTAAACGTGGGGTTTAACATCAAGAGTTAAGGGCAAGCACTAAGGGTTTTAGGTGTAGGCCATGGTTTGGGAACCTAGGCTACCTAAAACTAGGCTTAGCTACTGCCTACCTAGACCACGAGGGTCTTCACGACCTGTGGTGGTCACCACGAGCCGTGATGCCACCCGTGGTGGCTAGGCAGTAAGCCCTAGAATGGTGCCAAGTTAAGGCTCTCCTTCACGAGTCACTTCATAGCTCGTGGTCATGACCACGGGCCATGGGAAAGCTCATGGGATTGCCTTAGCTTAATGAGGGTTGTGTCTTGTTGAGGAGGCTACTGCCTCAAAGACCAGAGGCACCACCACGAGCCGTGGTGCCCTAGTCGAAGTGGACGTGAAAACCACTTAGGCTCATGGGAGGCAAGGTAACTTTGCCTAGCTACTGCCTCAAGACCACGACTCGTGGTCTTGACCACGGATCGTGGGAGGTCGCGTGGTCCTCCCTTAGGCCCTTGAGGGCTTGTTAAGGTTGAGAGGCACACTTCCTAAGGGACCACAGGCACCACCACGAGCCGTGCTGCCCCTCACGACCCATACAAGTGGGCGTGGTCCCTGACGGGGCTGCCCAAATTATGGGTGTTTGAGTAATTTTGTTTTATTTAATTATTAAGTGGGGATGATTTTAAATGGTTTATATCACTAGTATATATAGTTTAAGTCCTAAAATAAGTCATTAACTCCTTATTTCTCTAAAACCCAAAAGAAGTTCTTCCTTTCAAAAATTCTCTCTCTAAACTCAAAGAAGAAGAAGGAAGCCATTGAAGGTAGAGTTGGTGAATTCCAAGGTGTTTCTTCTTCAATTTTCGTGGGGAATCTATAGCAAGGTATGGTAGTCTTGATCCTTGTCTAACTTTTCATTCAAGGAGCCAATTCAAAGGTGATTTCAAGTTATGAAAAACCTAGGGTTTTACTCAATCTCATGGGTTCTTTCATCAAACATTTTCAAATGGTTTCTAATGACAAATTGTGATTGTAGTGTTTAACTGATGATTTATGATGAAAATACTCTATGAACCCATGATTTCTGTCAATTCCTAAATTGTGCCCTTATGAAGTGGGTTTGACGATTATGAAAGCTTATGAATGGAATTTGTCTAAATTGCTTTAGTTTATTAAATTGCATCATTATTTAAGCTTTAATTATGGTAAATTGTTGGTGATTTGATGATTTGTGATCATGGCCTCGAAAGGGAAAGTTATGACCTAATTACATGTTAAAGTAGAATTGTGCTAGAGATGTTGATCCACTTGAAAGGTGGAGGTGTTTAATTAGTATGTATGATTATGATGTGAAGGATATGCATGTGATATCAATTATAGAATGATGATCATGTATACAATGTAATTGTGTTATTGTTGACAATATATTCACAATTGACACTCATGAATGATGATGATAGAATGTGAAGGGTTTCTATAATGTATTGTTGTATCTTGAATTGGTAGGCTTAGACATCCTTTTCTTGTATAATGAATGTGTCTTGACTTGATGAATATGAATCGATAGGCTATGGAATTCCTTTCATATTTGAGTAATGAATGTGTCTTGACTTGATGGACATGAATTGATAGGCTTAATGCATTCCATTCATAAATGATATAATGTAATGAAGACTCTAGAATCGATAGGCTAATGTCATTCCTTTCTTATTGAGTCAATGTACCATGAATCGATAGGCTTATAGCATTCCTTTCATGAGTATTTGCATGTAATGCGGAACCATGAATCGATAGGCTTATGGCATTGCTTTCATGAGGACTCTAGATCTATTCTTGAATGAACCATGGATCGATAGGCTTATAGGATTCCTTCCATAGGTAATGATGTACTTTGGGTCGATAGGCCTATGGCATTCCTCCGTTAGTACACTAATGTAATGTGAATGAAATAATCTATGGGAATGTAGGCTAAGCACCGAGTGGACATTGTTAGATGAAAACTCTCTCAATATTAGGTTAGAGTTCCAATGAACATCTTCCTATCCCATAAACTATGTGCCCACATAGGTCTAGCTAGTGGATCCACCTAAGCTAGGTTATTGGTTTACCTTAGGCAAGTAGACCACCTCTTTACGGTGTGGGGCTATATGACACTTGATACCATGATCTAACTCTCAAGGTCTATGTCGGTTAAAATCTTATTCCCTTCATGTGAGATGTGCATTATGTTTTCTTGAGGAGTTCTATGAAGTGTGTGATAACAGCAAGGTTAACGGAGATCACAAATAGAGAATTGAATATTAGAATTGCGGAAGCACAAAGAAAAGAAACAAAAAAACTAACTAAAGATATGGGAATTTCGAAGGAAAGATTCACGAATTTCCAAGGATTAGATGTTCTAAGGCCTTGAAAAGATCCAAGTAACAACGTATAGATTTATGGAAGAAATCTAACGCCTTTACTTGAGAAAACGAATCAAAACGATAGATTCGGATCTTGAC
>JAJOOR010018254.1:0-38452 GCA_036250505.1 Solanum acaule | reverse complement strand
ACTTCGATAATTGAAGACTGAATCTTCTCTTTGGAAAAAGCAAACACTTGCTTCCACTCAGGGTTTACCTTCTTATCAAAGTGCTTTGTTTTGCCTTTATAGTTTCCGAGTTTCACCTCCACATAAGGATCACAACTCCCTGTTACAGGGTTTGGCGGTAGGTCTCTTGCTTTCACAACTCGAACATAAAGAAAATGCATCTGTTCAACAAGATCATAAGTGCTTGTGACTCTGTCACTGCTAATCCATCCACCTCCACCTCGAAATCCTCCATGTGGCCACCGTTCCCCAAGTTGAGGTTTCGTTTCTTTTGCTTTATAGTCATCTTGGGGGTTGGAAGGCTGTTCATTGCCCATGTTTTCCCTTGTGTGTTTGAGAAAAAGATTGCAGGTTTAGCAATATATACCTTAAGGAGACAATTTGTTTGTATTAGAATAAAATGAATGCAATTCCGACTGAATTCAGCCTCACCACTTTTGGCTGAATTCTCGCGTTATACAGAGTTGCTGATATAAAGTTTCTTTCAAGAAGGTAGTAGATCATGTTAAAGAAAAAGCATTTTGTGGTTTGATTAGCATATGATATGATGAATGTGTAAGATTCTTGAAAGCATATATACACTAGCTAGGGCATTTGCTTATTTTAAACGCATCCTAGCTAGCATGCTTTAGCAGTAGAAGCATATATAAAGTTAGATAGATGAGTATCTATCTTTTTGAGAGATTGAAAATTTATATCGACAAAGTTAGTCTTTGTGGACTCTGAGAAAATTTTGACTTTTACAAATTGCTTTCTAAGATTCTTTAGCAGCTAATGGGAGTTCCAAAGCAAAAGAGTAGAAATATATTCTCTTATCTTTTATTCTCCATTTGCTTGTTAAAGGAAAAAACAATGATTCCTCCATTGTTGCCCTTTTTTCTCCACTCCATTCCACAGCCTAAAACTCTGTTTGGTTATGACATATACACAGGTGTTTCCTCAATTTTCAAATCCCTCGTCAATCACTTACTACCTTATCTCAACTATCTTTCAATTTAAACTTAATTCGCTTACTCAACATTTCATTCAAATTCTTCATCTCAACCTCAGTACCATACAATTCATCATTACCATTTTTTTTTAATTTTATTTGTGAAAAAATTAACCCTACCTAGCTACAAGGTATAATTAATTAATCCATTTAATAGTCAATCAATATCAATCGATCGACAGGAAAAAAAAAAAAGGTTTCACAAACACAACACATGCATGCATTGAGGTGGAAACAAAATTGTGAATTCCACAAAACGAGAGACTTTGATGAGAACAACTTGCCTGGGGGATATTTTACACATGCTAGCTAGGTCACTCATTTGTGAAGGAATCAATCAAGTTATTTTGTTCCATTTGAGAATAAAGTGAACACAATATAGGAAACTTTATTCCATTATCTTCTTTTTTTAAAAAAAAAAATCATATTTCAGTGGAATTTTTTTTTCCTATTTTCCTCTTTATTTTTTATGCAAATCAAATACCAGGGGATGCCTCTCGATTAGTGATGCTAATGGGGCAGGTCGACCAGATGCAGGGCGGACTTAATTAAACTCACAAAATTATTAACCCACCCCACCCCACCTCACTCTGCATTGCATTTTTTTTATTTTTGACCCGCTCCGCCACGCTCCACTTAAGTTTTACTGCCACATACATAGAATAAGTTATTGTCATTAACTTCCTTGCTGACTCTGTAAATCAATGTGGAATTTGAAATTTGAAGTCTAAACTAACTTGTTAGAATATCATAAAATTTGTTGAAATAATGTAAAATATTAATGATTTTATTTGAACAAATTAAAGGCAGTGAATTATCTTACTAGGACTCTAAAAACATGACTTTTTCCTCCTCCTGAAATTATGAATCATTATTAAATCTACTAATTTGGCCTTATCAAAAAAGTTTTTGCTCGTTACTAGGCTTAAACTATTTTTTAAAAAGGAAATTTTTTTCTCCAATAAGTTTGAAACTTTTCACCTCAACACCAATTTATAAAAAATTCAAATTGTATAGTCATATAAATCTTATCCTAATTTTTGACAAGTGAAATATAAAATGAGAAGTAGTGAAATATAAAATGGTACATGAAAACTTCTATATATATTATTTGAGATTTTTATCAAGAGGAGACCCGCACCCGCATAATTTTTAAAAACTCTGGCTTTGACCCGCCCCGCACTCGCTTAGTAGCTGCCTCACCCGCCTAGCATAACTTTAAATCCGCCCCACCCTATTGCATCTCTACTCTCGATTAGAGAGCAGAATGCCATGCTGTTTACCTGAAATAATGGAGTAATTCTTAATTTTGTAGCTATAGGATTTTATTTATTTGTAAGATTACATCATAATAATGAAGGAGTTAGACTCGATTGTATAATTCAAAAACTATAATTACACGGAGGACATGCACCTTGATTTCTATTACAAAATTAAGGTTGATATATTGAAAACCAACTAAACAACAAAAAGCGAGGTTAATAGGTATAAAGTTAAGGGCCTCATTCTAAACGTGTGACTCTGTGATATTTGCGAAAGGATATTATAATACAAATATGTCACTCAAGGAACACTTGTTCTGTATATGTATGGTTATATCTACGATTTCCCATGGTTACTTCAGTTTATTAATGTAGTAGGGAACTAACCGTGCTTTGTGTGGTTTTTTTATACATATTTTTGTTGAATCTGCGCATTTTCACACGATTAGTATAAAAATTACATTTTACTATAATTATTTTTTCTTTTTTTAACAATTTTCTAAAATATCAAAAGTAGATATTTGTCAACTTTAGATATACTTGAATTTCCTAATTGTCATTTTTTACGGTATAAACATAATCAAAATAATAAAGTACGAAACATATTTCAAAGATCATTTTTAGTTCCTTCTTTTAAAACTAAAACAAATAATATCACCAAACTTAAAATGTAAATGAAATATAATCATGGTCAATAACTTGTAGGGAACTTAACTTACATTATTATCCATAATTTGTGCTCTGCTCTATCTAACAGAACATGCATGGATAACCTTTTTTGTTTGCAACATTTGTTATAGAAAAATATTTAATGAGTTAACCATCAAATGCCATGTACATCCATATGAATTTTGTATGATTATATTACATAGGTATACGATACAAATTGTAGCGATGGCCCTTCAAAGTTCTCGAGCGAATTGGAGACAATGCTTCCAAATTGGATTTGCCTGGTGAGTATCAAGTAAGTGCCACTTTCAATGTTGCTGACTTGTTCTTGTTTGATGTAGGGTCTAATTCGAGGACGAATTCTTTTCAAAAAGAGGGGGAGCATAGCTCCATGGACACGGATGAGGTTATAGAAGCCCTAAGAAGACCATCAAGGTCTCAAGATAAGGAGTTGAAAGCCAAGATCCTTGGGCTTCAATTGGAAATCAAGAAGATGCTTATCATCGATGAAAATCCCAAGAATGAGTCTAAGAATTGTGAAGAAGAATGGAGTAGGTGCTACACATATTTTATGGTTCAAGTCCAAGCCCAAATAGAAGAAGATTGAGCCACACAAAGCCCAATAAGGGAGCCCAAAAAGCTGAGCAGTTAAAGTCAAAGTTTCCTAGTTTAAAAACTTCTTTATTTAAAGTTTCCTAGTTTAAAAAGTTCCTTAGTTTAATGTTTTCCTAGTTTAAAAGTTTTCCTAGTTTAAAGTTTCCATAAAAGTAGAATTTAAATCTCATTCTATTTGGGATAGGTTTTCCCTATATATAGGGGTTGATTTTATTATTTTGAACAAAAAAATTATTATTAATTGAGAGTTTCTCTTCTTTACACCTTTGTGTGTGACTACTTGGGATTTATATTACAACCTTTTAAGAACGATTCTTAAGAGGTGAGATTAATTCTTTAACTTGATATCTTTGGTTCTTATTCGTAAATTAAAAAAGGTAATTAGTCTTATACTAATTATTGTCTGTAGTTTCTTCGAAACAGGGGTCTAGATCACTTTTGATCTAAGTTCTTGAATTGACTCTATTAGTATAAAAAATTAGCTTTAATCCGCTAATTTTTGAATACTAAGATCAATTAGGGTTCTTGACACATCTTTTGAATTTGGGGATTTTCTCCTCAAATTTTGCATATCTTTTCATTCTTATCTTTAATCTTAGTATTTTTGCTTCCGCATTATTTTTTCTTATTTTTTCTAAAAATCCGATTCTTATCACAACACGTTATAACAAATATTCACGTTATAACAAATAGAATATTACTGCTATTTGGGGGGGGGGGGGGGAGAGAGAAGTTACCAGAAGGGAGTGGGTATACCAAACAAATAGAAATTTTGCAGCAGAAAGGGTGATGGTTGGTGAAGTTAGCATAACGGTGAATATTCACTTAAACGTAAGTCACTGCAACAAACTTAACTAATTTGTCTGATGGTGACATATTCATTTAATTTACCTTTGGATCTCAAGAGTTGGGATGGCAAAAAATTAAGGTGGAATGACCTAGGAGACCCCTATCCTTTGATCCGTTTGTAAGTTGGATCCTCCTACTTATCAATTTGTCAACTGAACCCCTAAACTCATCAGAACACAATATTTTAAACCCCTTTGACCATTGACCGAACTTATGTGACATTGATAATGCTGAGTTGAAAAAATACGACGCGTTTGACAACGAGTAAATAAGGTATTTTACATTTAAAATATTTAAATAATAATAATAAATTTTTAAAAAAACTAATTAAAAACCCATCTTCCTCAACCATCCCTCTCCCACCCCACCCCCACCCCTCTCTCCTCCGTCCCCAGCCACCCCCCCCCCCCCTCTCTTTTTCTTCTTAGAATTTCATCCACCACACCCACTGTCCTCCTCTCCATTCTCTCCTTCATTCACTTCCTTCTCAATCCACACTTCTTTTTCACTACAAATCAGCCGCCCACCCTAACCATTTAGATCTGCCCCTCTCTTAACCCTTTTAAATTTTTGCTTTTTAGTCTAAAAGTATTGAGATTATCATTTGTTTTAATAGGCTTCAAAAAAGAGGTGTAAGTATGGATTAACACGAAGGATAATGGTGGATATTGAAAAATTAAAACACCATTGATAAGTTAGAGAAAGCTTGAAACATAATAAATGAGTCTTGTGAATTTGTGAAATTAATTCGAAATTGTGATTAGGATTAGTTGGATTTGTGCTGGTGAACTTGTATTTGAATTTTCAAGTCAAAATGGCGAAAAATTTCATCTATTTGACATGAATTTAGTGTTCAATTTAGAATAAATATGAAGAACATGCTTATTTGGATTTATTTTATTTTTTAAAAAATGCTTACCTAAACTTCCTAGAAATTACAAAAGTAACTTAATTGATTTTTTTGATTTTTTTAATTTTTAACATGTAATTTCTTACATGTCATTAAAAAATGACATGGAATTCCATGTGTAATCATATGTACATCACACACATTAGTCAAATGAAAAAAGGGTTTAAAATATTGCGTTCTCATGAGTTTAGGGGTTCAGATGATAAATTGATAAGTAGGAGGGTCCAACTTACAAACGGAGCCAAATATAGGGGTCTTCTAAGTCATTCCACAAAAAATTAAAGCTGAAAAATCTGCATATCATCTTTGTTACTCCCTCCTCCCTAGTTCCTAATGATTGGTCCTACATACTGAGGAAGCTGTACAGATTGAGAATCCAAAAAAACTATGTTTTTCTAGTAACACCAAAATAAGGAAGATAGTTTTTGCAATTAGACAATACTCAAACATCCATAAATGTAAGGGTTGAAGTGGGTGCCAACACACATACCAATACAAAGCAGGAAGAATTGCAAAATGTACACCGACAAGTAGGTGATTACCAACAAATAGTGACCATAAGTTGAGGAAGATTTCCACCAAAAAATATGAAAAAAGAAAGGACAAACTTTTAAAAAAAGAAGATCAAAATTTCCTAAACCAACAATGAATTGCAATAAACATGAAGTTTGAGTAAAAATTTCTATAAATGCATAGTTAAAAAGGGGGGAAAAGTTGATTTAGACATACTATCAAATACCCTCGGTACAGTAGAGAGCAAAGGTAAATACTAACATGCAACTCAAATTGAGAAACCAAGAAGGAGAAAAGAAGAATTCAATCAGAGCAATGATGGGAGCTACAAAACCAAACCGCACTCAGAACTTTGAACAGACGATTGAAATCAACAGAACTAGAGTACTTAGTTAAACGTTCCCGAAGATCCATATGCAAAATCTATTTTTTTATATATATATTCAAAATCCGTCCTTCATATGCTCTAGAATCAAACAGTATATAGCATAAATATATTTTGTATATCTATGTTTCATCAGTGGAACAAAGGAAGAAGAAGATAGAAAGAACTCACCAAAATGCAAAAAATCGAACAAAGATAGGAACACAAAAACTATGGAAGGAAAAACAAAAAACAACATAAAAAATAAGAAAAATAAGGGGAATAAATCCACCAATTTCATATAGATGGAGCTGCAAAAGATTGACACAAGTTCTTGAGAGTTGAGAGGAGTTTGCAGTGACTCCCTCTGACCTCTTTTTGCCCTTCCACGTACATAATAGTCAATCAGATAGCGCCACAAAGAGTCATAAATTAAAAGGCCTATATTGTATGATTTTTGTTGGCATACGTACAAGCAGTTGGTGCAGTGTTCGTCCAGCCCTTGTTGGCTTATTAAATATGGTAATGTATTCAGCTTCATGAAACTCAAGTAGAAGAAGAGACATACATGTCAAGCTGGAATGTGGTAAGTCGCATATTTGCATGAGAGTTGTTAATAGCCAAAAGCAAATAAACCTGCAGAAATCAAAGATTACTATGAAGATCATCAAATTATACCAGGAGTTTCAACAATCAGGAGAATACATTAAGATAAAAACTGTACCAGGAGTTTCAACAATCAGGAGAATACATTAAGATAAGCGTTATAGTTCATTTCTTACTACTTCTCAATATGAGATACCAACATATCCATAGAGCAAGTCGTTCCCTTGAAGTCCTCGCTCATTTATCCCAATAAACTCCAATGAATCCTATGTGCATTTGAAGAATAATCAAACTTCAATGTAAATGGCATATAGTCATTGAGATAATTCTATTTACAAATAGAATTGAACTGTAGCAACATCCTATTAAAAGATGATAAGCTTACAGAGAGTCACATATTTGGCCTGTTAAGATAAAAAGGGAGAACATGCATATGAAGAAGCCATTATATTAGGGAAGAAAAATAAAGTAGCAAGAATGAAGACATATGGGACAAAATTACACCTCAAACTTGTGATTCTAACAAATTGAATAAAAATCTCGTACTTAAAACCAACTAAAACAGAATTAGCTATCCACTCGCCTGTACAAATAAGATGACAATCAAGATTCTAATAACCTAATTGAAAACAAAGTTACATGATAAAAGAGATACCAACTTCACCCAATCCCTGCTTTTGGAACAACTTGTGACAGCAGCCGGTTAGAACAACCATATGTGACATCCCTGGCAACAATCTCCTCACCTATAAAATCAACGAATTGAAGCTATTCTTTGCTAACTATCTTTCGCTAAAATCAACCCATTTGCTAACTATTGGGCGCGTTCGCGGAGAATCTGTGATCAAATTCCTCCAAGTTCGCAGCTGAGAGGACTCGGGCCAAGTTCATGCATAATAATAATAATAAAAAAGCTTAGCATTGTTCTTGCTAAGTTAACTTAAGCTAACCAAATCAAATAAATATTTACTAAATCGAGCAATAAATAGCAAAACATTTCAAGATGAATTCAAACATGAGCCTTTCAAATTTTTTAATGAAGAGCACATGCTACTTAAGACAAGACTACTGGCAAATAGATCTAGAAAAGGAAATAAACAACACTCAATACACTTAACTGTTCTAAACATCAAAACAAAATTGAGTAATCATATGGAGAATTTTAAGGAAAAGAAAGAGCATTTAAGAGAAATTTGAGTCAAGACATGCTATTAAAACAAGCAGTGACAATTTACTTCAAACTTTGAATTCCTAAAAAAATCTCAAAGCTATATACTTTATATGGATCATAACAATCAACTTTAAAACTCCTACACCTATTGAAGATGGTACTAATAGTAGCAATTAAGTGAAGGAACTGATGCTGAAAACAGAACATGGCATAGACAAGAAAACACCTAAATGCAAAGACATACTAAGTACAAAATTTAAATCAAGATGAGCATAACGAGAGATTGACACTTATAGAGATACGGTAAGGGAACTTTAACAACCCATGGGCTTAAAGAACTAGCAAACTAAAGGGAATATGCAACAACCAAGAGCTAAACAAAGGCACATCTTAGGCCAAGATAATCTCACTTGTCAAGCTAAATAGGAATTCTAGACCAAGCAAATGACAAAATGAAGCCAACATGTAACACCTCGGATTCGAGAAAGTAGAAAAATATAGCTTTCCAGAATTTGGTGTCAGAACCAACGAAAACCACCCATGGATCGTAGGTGGGGTCCCGTGATTCAGTCCCAGACTTAGGGGAATTTCAGAATGTAAAGATGACACCTACGGCCGTGAACCACAGTCCGTTGATTGACTCACGGACCGTAGGATGCTTCCGTCGTTGGGGTCCAAAGTTTTATGGTATCTGATCCCACCCATGGTCGACCAGTACGGTCCGTGGTTGGACCTACGGACTGTAGATCTGACCGTAGGTGAGGGTCAACAGCCAATTAGAGGAAAAGTGTTGTTGGGTCAACTTCAAACGGTCATATCTTTTAGAAAAAAATGAATTAGGTGGCTCATGACCTTTCAAATGAAAGATAATTGAATCATTTTTCCAACGCCACCAAGTTTGCTAAAATCCAAGCTTGGAGTAAAAAGTTATGCTCGTTTTAGTGAAGCCATGTCGGGCAGAGCATGAACGACGACTACTAACGACGGTTGGTAGGTTAAATGACGACCCGTCAGTCCTGTAGTAGGTGGGACTCGTCAGATTTAAGTCAGGGTCGCTTTGATCCTTTCCCCTATGCGTTGGGCACTTAAACTACGTCGTTTGATGCATAAACTACATCGTTTTACTTAGTTTAAGCCTAATAACTTAGTCAGACATACCCAGAACCCTCATTCTCCAAAAACATCCAAACTTGGAGCAAAAAGAAGAGGAAAAGTCGACCAAACCTCCCAAGAACAAGCAATAGTGTTTTTCAAAGTTCAGCCCCGCAATCCAAATGATTTCTCCATATATTCGTCATTGGGTATGTGGGATTTCACTAGTGGGTTCCTTTCATCCACAAGGTCCCTAGAATTCAGTCAGTTCCTTGATTCTCCATATCTTGTTTAGACCTAGGGTTTCCAAAACCTTGGATATTTACTGTGATTTAGCTGTTGTAGTATCCTAAATCAAAATAGCATGTTTCTTGGAAAGTTTGCTTAACTCCTTTTATGAAACTCAAAACCCTAGTTTGTATAAATTCTCTTAGTTCACAAATTATACTTGCTAGGTCAGTCCAACAGATATTCATGCTTCAGATTTTGAATGTTACATTATTAGTATATATATGCTGCATTCTCAGATTGCATGCCAGTATTTTGAGTTATTCAGCATTTCAGTTACATTTGTTTCATATACATATTCAGTTGGGAGTAGACTTAGCACCGAGTTGGACTAGGGTTCAGTGTACCCTCACAGTCCCAGAACAATATGCCCCCGTAGGATTATAAGTCCCCTCTGTTGGGCATCAAATGTAGTGATCACGCCAGTCATGCCTTTATACTCCTGACAGGGTATATTGGGTCCTCTCGATGGGGCATATACATTGGACTCCACGTTTAGCTCACGTGGTTTTATGTCGGTTAATAGTAGCTCCCACAGTCAGACTCTTAGTGCATTTGACCAGGTTTTCAGCATATACTTCAGTATTCAGTTTAGCATGTCATGTTCATGATCAGCACTTGGTCATTACATTCAATTTAGCTTTTAAGTTATGTTTCAGTATTTACATTCTTGCTCATTTTATGTCAGTGCTCAGTTATGCTTTGTTCAGCTTATATATATTTGTTCAGCTTAGTATCTATATCCTGCATGCTCAGTACATTTCAAGTACTGACGCATACTCTGCACTACATCCTTTCATGATGTAGTTTTAGTTGCTCAGCATCCAGATCACCCTTAGATCAATTCTTGGTCCGCATTCAGCAGTTTTAGTGGTGAGTCCTCATATTTCGAGGACAATAGACATGCTTTCATTTTAGTCTTAGTTTCCATTTTCAGTTTTGTTAGAGTTAGCTGGGGGGCATGTCCCAGCAACACAACTCAGTTAGAGGCTTTTCAGAATTGTTAAGTTAATCTTTCCGTTGTTATTAAACTCTTAGTATGTTTTCTACACTCAGACTAGTTGGGGTTTTCCCCATTTTTAGTTATTCATTGTTTTAGCTTCCGCGTAGTACATGTTTTATTCAGTTATTCTCAGTATGCTTGATAAATGCCAGACACAGGGTTAGCTTGGGGTCATTCGTGATCCTAGGTCCCGTGTTACGTCAAGGGGGTAGTCTCGGGGAGTGACAAACTTGGTATTAGAGCATTAGGTTCAAGAGTCCTAGGATGTATGAAAGCTACACTAAGTAGAGTCTCTTTTATGGGTGTAAAGTGCACCACATGTATGAGAGGGAGGCTACAAAGTGTTTTAAGAAAAACATCACTTTCTTTGCTATTCTTATCATGCGTGGGTATGATCCAACTTCTCCTTTCTAATCCGTCGTTATGCGTTTTAGATCATTCCTCCTCGTAGATTTAATGCACGCAATGCTAATGCAGATCCTCCAATCCCGAGCCATGATATAACGAATGTAGAATTTCGTAATGTGATCCAACTCTTGGCTTAGAGTATGGCCAATTAGAATAATCAGCAGGTCCAGTTCCTACTAACACAAATAGTGGATCAACTGCCGCTAGGGTTCGAGACTTTGTTCGGATGAATCCGCCTGAGTTTCTAGGGTCGAAGGTTGGTGAGGACCCATAAAACTTTATTGATGAGGTTAAGAAAATTCTTGGAGTAATGCAAGTGACTGGAACTGAAAGTGTTGGGTTGGCATCATGTTGTTCCGGTCGAGCACTCTCTTTTCTTTGTCCAACTACCAACTTAAGGATGTGGCTCATATCTGGTTCACTTAGTGGAAAGATAACAGGGGTGCAGATGCAACTCCTGTGACTTGGGATTGTTTTATTGGAGCTTTCCTAGATAGGTTCTTCCTAAGGGAATTGAGAGAAGCTAAGGCACAAAAGTTTATGAACTTGAAACAGGGTTCAATGTCGGTCCAAGAGTACGGGCTAAAGTTCACTCAGCTCTCTAGGTATGCTCCACACATGGTTGCCGATTCAAGGGCACAAATGAGTAAGTTCCTATTTGGGGTATCTGATCTGGTGAAGACCGAGTGCAGGAATGATATGTAGCTAGGAGATATGGATATCTCTAGACTCATGACTCATGCCCAGCAGGTTGAGGGAGATAAGCTTAGGGAAATGGCGAAGGACAACAAGAAGGCTAGAACAGGGAATTATGAATACTCTCAGTAGAAATCGAGTGGTGGGAATCGCTCACAATTTCAGCAGAGGTCTACAGCCCCAGCACCTTCCTCAGCTAGTGCTTCATCCCTAGGTTTTGATAACTTGTCCAAAGTGTGGTAAGAACCATTTAAGCGAGTGTCTTGCAGGCAAGGAAGGGTGCCCTTCTTCAAGGCAGAGGCAATGATGTAACAACAATAGGGTTTAATCTACATCTCCAGTAGCACCAGCTTGTTGCCCAACTCAGTAGGGTACTTCATCCGGGATAGGTGGCGGTCAGCGCCAGAATAGGTTGTATGCTCTCCAGGACCAAGAAGATTCTCCTTATGATGTGGTCACTGGTACGTTACAAGTCTTTCGTTTAGATGTTTATGCATTGTTAGATCTAGGGGCTACACTGTCTTTTGTAACTCATTATATAGCAATAAACTTCGGTGTTAGTCCAGAAACTTTTTAAGAACCCTTCTCAATCTCTACTCCAGTTGGTGACCCAGTTATAGCTAGATGGGTATACATAAATTGTCCAGTCACAGTCTCTCAGAGAGTCACCTTAGCAGATCTTGTAGAGTTATAAATGGTAGATGTCGATATCATTCTAGGCATGGATTGGTTAAATTCCTATTATACCTCAGTTGATTGTAAAACCAGAATCGTTCGATTTAAGTTTCCAAATGAGCTAGTCTTAGAATGGAAGGGTAGTAGCTCAGCATCTATAGGTCGATTTATCTCTTATCTTAAGGCCAGGAAAATGATCTCTAAAGGGTATATCTATCATCTAGTTCGGGTTAAGGATTCAAACTCTGAAACCCCAACTGTTGAGTCAATCAAACTAGTAAATGAGTTTCTAGAAGTGTCCCCAAAAGATCTTCATAGAGTTCCTCTCGAAAGGAAAATTGACTTCGAAATAGATTTCCTTCCAGATACCCAGCCCATTTCGATTCCTCCTTACAAAATGGCTCCAGCTGAGTTAAGGGAATTAAAAGAACAATTGAAAGACCTTCTAGATAAGGGCTTTATTCTGGTATCTCTCCATGGGGTGCTCCAGTGTTGTTCGTGCAAAAGAAAGATGGTTCTCTTAGAATGTGCATAGACTGTCGTTAGTTGAACAAAGTCACCATCAAGAATAAGTATCCATCCCTAGGATTGATGACTTGTTCGACCAACTTTAGGGTGCTAGTTGCTTTTCTAAGATAGACCTCATATCTGGCTATCATCAGCTCAGAGTCAGAGATAGTGACATTCCGAAGACAACTTTCAGGATTCGGTATGGTCATTATGAATTTGTAGTTATGTCTTTTGGACTAACGAATTCTCGTGCAACTTTCATGGACTTAATGAACAGGGTGTTTAAACAGTAATTGGACTTGTTCGTCATCGCCTTTATTGATGATATCCTCATTTATTCTCGGAGTGAGGAAGAGCATGCGACTCATCTGAGAGTTGTTTTGCAAACTCTCAAAGATCGCCATCTATTCATTAAGTTTAGTAAATATGAATTCTGGTTACCGTCGGTCGCTTTCCTTGGTATCTAGCGAAGGGATTCGAGTGGATTCTCAGAAAATTGAGGCAGTGAAACACTGGCCTAGACCCACATCTCAAATAAATATCAGAAGTTTCTTGGGTTTGACCGGTTATTATAGGAGATTTATTGAAGGATTTTCATCCATAGCTTCCCCGTTGACCAAGTTGACTCGAAAAAATGTCAAATTTCAGTGGCCAGATGAGTGTGAGAAAAGTTTCTCAGAACTAAAGACTAGGTTGACTATAGCTCCGGTCTTGACTCTACTAGATGGTTTAGACGGTTATGTGATTTATTGTGATGCATCCATGGTCAGCCTAGGTTTTGTGTTGATGCAGCGAGGTAAGGTCATAGCTTATGCTTGTAGAGAACTTAAGGTTCAAGAGAAGAACTACCCGACTCATGACCTCGAGCTTGCAGCCGTAGTATTTGCCCTAAAGATTTGGAGACACTACAAGTATGGTGTTCATGTTGATGTGTTTACAGATCATAAGAGCCTTCAATATATGTTCACCCAGAAAAAAGTTGAATCTTTGTTAGAGGAGATGGCTTGAATTCCTCAAGGACTATGATATGAATGTGCTTTACTATTCTAGTAATACCAATGTAGTGGCTGATGCTCTCAGCAGACTATCTATGGGTAGTGTAGCACATGTTGAGGAAGAAAATAAAGAGTTAGCCAAAGATGTTCACCGGCTTGCTCACTTAGGAGTTCACCTTACAGACACATCAGATTATGGTGTGATAGTTCAGAATGGATCAAAATCTTCATTGGTAGCAGAGGTTAAGGAAAAACAGGATAGTGATCATATATTACTTTAGTTGAAAGGTGCAGTTCATCAGCAGAAAGTTGGGGTTTTCTCCAAAGGGGGAGATGGTGTGCTTCGTTACCAGGGTCGCTTATGTGTTCCTACTCTGGGTGGTTGAGGCAGCAGATCCTTACAGAAGCCCATAACTCCACGTATTCCATTCATCCAGGTGCCACTAAGATGTACCATTATCTACACGAAGTCTTTTGGTGGAACGACATGAAGAGGGACATAGCCGAATTTGTGGCTAAGCATCCTAATTGTCAATAGGTTAAGGTAGAACATCAGAAACCAGGAGGTATGACTCAATAGATTAACATTCCTACTTGGAAGTGGGAAGTGATAAACATGGACTTCATTACAGGTTTACCTCGTACTCGCAGGCATCATGACTCCATTTGAGTAATAGTGGATATGGTCACTAAGTTCGCTCACTTCTTGGCTGTCAAGAATACAGATTTAGTGGAGGACTACGCCAAACTCTACATCAATGAGATAGTCAGGTTGCATGGGGTTCCCTTGTCATCATCTCAGATACATGTCCTTAGTTTACCTCTCATTTTTGGAAATCGTTTCAGAAAGGTCTTGTTACTCAGGTAAATCTCAGTACAACATTTCATCCACATAAGGATGGTCAGGCAGAACATACCATTCAAACCTTAGAGGACATGTTGATAGCTTGCGTGATTAATATCAAGGGTAGTTGGGATGATCACCTACCTCTCCTACAGTTCGCCTATAACAATAGCTTTCATTCCAGTATTCAAATGGCTCCTTATGAGGCACTATATGGGCGTAGATGCAGGTCCTCGATTGGTTGATTTGAATTAGGTAAAGCAGCCTTGATAGGGCCAGATTCGGTTCATGAAGCTATGGAAAAAGTTCAGTTCATTAAAGATAGACTAAAGGCAGCTCAAAGTCATCAAAAGTCCTATGCAGATGTGAGGAAAAGGGACTTACAGTTTGAAATCAATAATTGGGTCTTCCTGAAGGTGTCACCTATGAAAGGGGTGATGAGATTTGGCAAGAAAGAGAAGCTCAGTCCTAGATATGGAGGTCCTTACAAAATCCTGAAAAGGGTTGGTAATGTGTCTTATGAGTTAGAGTTTCCAGCAGAACTAGCTGCGGTTCATCCAGTCTTTCACATTTCCCTGTTAAAGAAGTGTATGGGTGATCCGGCATCGATAGTACCATTAGAGAGTGTGGTTGTGAAAGATAGTCTCACCTATGAAGAAGTGCCTATTGAAATTCTTGACAGTCAAGTTCGTAGGTTGAGAAATAATGAAGTCGCTTCAGTAAAGGTTTTGTCGAGGAGTCAGTACGTAGAGAGAGCTATTTGGGAAGCAGAAGCAGCCATGATGGCCAAGTATCCTTACCTCTTTCCTTCCGATTCTGTTTTAGCTTGAGGAAATAGTTCATCTCCAGTCTATCAGTTTACTCTTGCGTAAATTCAATCTCAGTATCATGTTCCTTCAGTTATCTTTGAAGTTTAGCATATTTGCATGTTCATGGAACTCAGTTTAGTTAGATATCAGTTTCTAGTACTTAGTGGTAGGGATTGCAGCTCCTTCCCTCCATACTTAACTTGTTTAGACTTTATTCGAGGAAGAATGTTCCCAAGGGGGAGATATTGTAACACCTCAAATTCGAGAAAGTAGATAAATATACCTTTCCAAAATCTGGTGTCAGAACCAACAGAAACCACCTACGGACCGTAGGTAGAACTACTGACCCCAGGTGGGGTCCCGTGGTTCAGTCCCAGACTTAGGGGGATTTCAAAATCTAAAAATGACACCTACGACCGTGAACCACGTTCCGTTGATTGATTCTCAGACTGTAGGATGGTTCTATCGTTGGGGTCTAGAGTTTTATGGTCTCTGATCCCACCCATGGTTGACCAGTACGGTCTGTGGTTGGACCTACAGACCGTAGGTGAGGGTCAGCAACCAATTAGAGGAAAAGTGTTATTGGGTCAACTTTAAACGGTCATATCTTTTAGTACAAAATGAATTAGGTGGCTTATGACCTATCAAATGAAAGAAAATTGAATCCTCTTTCCAAAGCCACCGAGTTTGCTAAAATCCAAGCTCAGAGTAAAAAGTTATGCTAGTTTTAGTGAAGCCTTGTCGGACATCGGGCAGAGCATGAATGACGACTCCTAACGACGGTTGGTAGGTCAAACGACGGCCCGTCAGTCCTGTAGTAGGTGGCACTCGTCAGATTTAAGTCAGGGTCGTTTTAGTCCTTTCCCCTTCACGTTGGGCACTTAAACTACGTCGTTTTACTCAGTTTAAGCCTAATAACTTAGTCAAGCATACCTTGAACAAACCCCCAAGAACAAGCAACAATGTTCTTCAAAGTTCAACCACAAAATACAAAGGATTTCTCCGTAGATTTCATCACCAGGTATGTGGGATTTCACTAGTGAGTTCATTCATCCACTAGGTAACTAGAATTCAATTAGTTCCGTGATTCTCTATATCTTGTTTAGACCTAGGGTTTCTAAAACCTTGGATATTTATTGTGATTTAGTTGTTACAGTATACTAAATCAAAATAGTTTGTTTCTTGGAAAGTTTTCTTAATTACTTTTATAAAACTCAGAACCCTAGTTTGTCTAAATTCTCTTAGTTCACGAATTATACTTGTTAGGCCAGTCCAATAGATATTGATGCTCCAGATTTTGAATGTTACATTATTAGTATATAAATATTGCATTCTCAGATTGCATGTCAACATTTTGAGCTATTCAGAAATGCAGCATTTTAGTTACATTTGTGTCATATACATATTTAGTTTGGAGTAGACTTAGCACCGAGTTGGACTAGGGTTCAGCGTACCCTCACAGTCCAAGAACTACATGCCCTCGTAGGATTATAAGTCCCCTCTGTTGGGCATCAAATTTAGTGATCACGCCAGTCATGCCTTTACACACTTGGCAAGGTATATTGGGTCCTCTCGATTGGGCATATACATCCGACTCCATGATTAGGTTACGTTGTTTTATGTCGGTTAATAGGAGCTCCCATAGTCAGACTCCTAGTGCATTTGACCAGGTTTTCAGTATATACTTCAGTATTCAATTTAGCATGTCATGTTCATGATTAGCACTTGGTCATTGCATTTAGCTTAGCTTTTAAGTTATGTTTCAATATTTACATTCCTTCTCAGTTTATGTCATTGCTCAGTTATGCTTTGTTCAGCTTAGTATCTATATCCTGCATGCTCAGTACATTCCAAGTACTGACACATACTCTGCGCTACATCCTTTCATGATGTAGGTTCAGGTACTCAGCATCCAGATCACACTTAGATCGATTCTCAGTCCGCATTTCGCAACTTCAGTGGTGAGTCCTCATATTCTGAGGACAATAGACATACTTTCAATTTAGTCTTTACTTTCAGTTTTTAGTTTTGATAGAGTTAGCTGGGGGCATGTCCCAGCAACTCAACTTAGTTAGACACTTTTCAGACATAGTAGTAGAATCAACTTGAATTGTTAAGTTTATCTTTCGGTTGTTATGTAACACCCCGGACTCGATAGAGGGAAGCCTACCAAATTTCAGTAGTTACATGTGCCATCCACAAGGACCCAACCACGAGACGTGGGTTGAGCTACGAGCCGTAGGTGGGCCCGTGGAAAGGGCCACTAAAAATTTTCAAGGCCATAGATCACTGTGGGAACTACGGACCGTAGGTGGGACTATGCCACGTGGTCTAGCTGCCGTTGGTCAAGGCAAAAGTCTCTGACCATGGACCATGAGTGTGCAGGACGAACTGTTGGTCGATCCACGGTCCTTCGATAGTGAGTCGTTGGTTAGGGCTGGCAGTTATGTTTCAGGGGTAGTTGGGTCTTTTCCTAATTAATTAATTCCTATACTATGTCGTTTTGCCTACATTTAGAACCCTCTATATATAGGATTTTTTCCCCCCAAATTCACCCCATTTAATTCATTCTTCCAAATTCCCCAATAGAAACCGAAACCTCCTCTCAAAATATTCTTTCTCTAGAAATTGAAGAAGAAGAAGAAGATTCAACCTAGGGTTTCAAGCTACGGTTTCAATTTCTCCATTGAAGGCTAGCATTTGGACTTGAGGTATGGTAGTTTTCATCAATGCATCTCTTTCATTCATGGAGTTCCCAAATTCCTCTATTTCAAATGGTAGAATTCTCCAATTAGCTAGGGTTTTCTTCAATCACCATGGGTTCTTTTGATTATTGATCTTAATGATTTAATTATGTTTAAATATGCATGAATTGATGATTTACAATGCTTTTATGATGCTTCCCTATGAACCTATGCAAACCCTCATGTTTTCCAAATTTTGATCTCATAATGTGAGTTGTTGATTATGAAAGAGGAATTTTATGATCTAAACCATGAAGTAATAGAATTACATGAATCTATGATAAAATCCCTATCTAAACCATGATTTTTAGATTTGTGGATTGAAAGTAAACTTTGAACCTTGAAAGGGCAAAGTATGAGTTTATGCATGATCTTATGAAACTTATGTGAATGTTAAGGGCGCTTTGAGACTAAAGTGCCAAATGATGATGTTTTATGTTGTGTAGTGAAAGGCTATTCTCATAAACACATACTAGCATGCTGTGAAATGTTTTCTCACATAAAAAGGATTCTTAGGTTGAAAGGCTATTCTCACCTGATTGAATCAATGAACAATAGCTATCCTAATAAACTAGCTTGGATTGACAAGATGACATATCTTTCCATGGATGATGAGATTAAGTAAGAAAATACTATTCCGTGGGAATTATGCTTAGCACCGAGTGGATATTGACATTGAGATGGAAGCTCTCCCATTAGTAGAGGCGTGGTTTCTAGAAGAAATCTCATGAGATGAAAGCTCTCCCGTTAGTAGAGGCCAGGTTTCTAGTAGTAATCTCCTTATCTCTTAACTATGAAGTGGATCCACTTGAACTAGAAGTTTATGGTTCTACCTTAGGCAAGTAGAACACCCCTTTTCGGTGTGGGAGAAACCGGGTGATCATGTTTTAGCTCACATGGTCTCTATGCCCGTTAAGGCTAATTTTCCCACAACACTAAAAGTGAACTAAGGTTACTCAAGGAGTATCTCATACGTGTATAAGGTTTTAAATGATGATTTAGCTTGCATTGACCATGATGTTATGAATTACGCTTTCTAACCTTCTTATACCATGTTTTACTTGGTCAATTGTGCGTCATGAAATAAAAAATGTCCTTCTTAGCATGTTTTAAATGTTTTTATGCATAGCTATTATACTTCGTGCATTTTCTTACTAACGCATACTCTGCCTACATTTTTCCTAGTGTAGGGTCCGACAAGCAGGGTTCCCATTTTAGTGGCTAGAGCTTGGACTTGATTCTTCTCTGAGCTTAGTGAGTCCTCATGGTTCGAGGATGGATTACTTTCATTCTTGTTTCTCTCTTGTATTTCCTTTTGGACATGATGTATGGGCTAGGCCCAATTTTCATTCGATTGTAATAGATGGGTATGATGAGACATGAGTTTAGACTTTCACTTTTCTATAAAACTGTTTTGGACTTAAAATGATTGTTTTACTCTTTATTGTTCTATTTCTTATGTTATGAAAGCTAAGTGGCTTGTATGAAGTCCTTCAAGGTTCTATACGCCATGTTACATTTAGGGGGTACCCCTGTGTTATGACAAACTTGGTAATCAGAGCACAAGGTTTAGAATGGTCCTAGGATGTCTCATAAGCCACGTCTAGTAAAGTCTTGTTCATGAGTGTGAAGCGCGCCACATTTATGAATGAGTGGCTACAAGATGATTAGGAAATTCCACTTCTTTCATTACTCTAAAGTCGAGACATAGAATTGAACTCTATTAAGTCTCTTTCCTAATCCTTACCTTATGCTCTTCAGGACATGTCTACCCGAAGGGGTTACGCTATAAGAAATGTGAGGGAGAATGTGGAACAAGAAGCTTCTCCCAAAGCTCCTTCTCATGCTCCGATCGATCCCTTAGCCAAACAAGTTACAAATACGGAGTATAGATCGGCTTTTCAAGTGTTGGCTTGAGCCGTGATGGCCCAAGACAATAAGGAGGTAGTAGTCCCCATGTACCCAAATGTGGGTACAACGGCTTCAAGAGTGAGGGATTTTATGAGTATGAACCCTCCAGAATTTTATGGTTCCAATGTTGAGGAAAAGCCTCAAGAATTTATTGACGAGGTCTATAAGGTACTTGCTATCATGGGAGTGACTCTGGGAGAGAAGGCGGAATTGGCTGCTTACCAATTAAAAGGTGTTGCTCAAGTATGGTACAACCAATGGAAAGAGGCAAGACCGGTAAGAGCGGATCCTATAGAGTGGAAAATTTTTAAATCGGCTTTTTTGGATAGGTTCTTTCCCCTAGAGATAAGGGAAGCGAAGGTGCTTGAATTCATCAACCTTCGTCAAGGAAGTATGAGTGTGAGGGAATATGCTCTAAAGTTTACTCAATTGTTGAAATTAGCTCTAACAATTTTTGCGGATTCAAGGGCTAGAATGAGTAAGTTTGTGTCGGGTGTGTCTGAAATGGTTGTTAAAGAGTGTCGTACCGCCATGCTCATTGGTGATATGGACATCTCTCATCTCATGGTACATGCACAACAAATTGAAGAGGAGAAACTCAAAGAGAAGTCTAGAGAGGTAAAAAGGGCTAAGACCGGTGATGGTAATTTCTCACATGCTAGATCCGATGGACATGGTCGTCCTAAGTTTCATCAAGGGTTTTATGGTCAAGGTTCCTCCAATGCTCCACCTAAGTTTAACAAGGATAGGCTGTCTAACCCTAAACCTCAAGGAGGTAATGGAGGTGGTTCTTCTTTGGCTAGGACCACTTGTGCCAAGTGTGCGAAGAAACATGATGGTAAGTGCCTAGCCGGCACTGATGGTTGCTTTAGTTGCTGGAAGAATGGTCACAAAATGAGAGATTGCCCCATGCTTACGGCAAAAGGGAGAGAAGGCAAGCAAGTTCCTCCTAGCGGTTCGAATTCCAATGCTCCCAAGCAAAACCACTTCTATGCTCTCCAAACCCGACGTGACCAAGAGAGTTCTCTGGATATAGTCACTGGTATGTTAAAAGTTTTTCAACTTGATGTATATGCTTTGCTTGATCCCGGTGCTACTTTGTCCTTTGTGACACCATATGTGGCCATGAAGTTGATGTGCTCTCTGATATATTGTTAGAACCTTTTTCTGTCTCTACTCCCGTTGGTGATTCTATGGTGGCTAAGAGGGTCTATAGAAAGTGTCCCGTTTCCTTATCCCATAGAGTTACTCTTGTTGACTTAGTAGAGCTTTACATATTAGACTTTGATATTATTCTGGGGATGGATTGGTTGCAAGCTTGCTATGCTACTATAGATTGTAGGACTCGAGTGGTTAGATTTCAGTTTCTAAATGAGCCTATCCTAGAGTGGAAGGCGGGAAATTCTATGCCCAAGGGGTAGTTTGTCTCTTGTCTAAAAGCTAGGAAGATGTTTTCAAAGGGTTGCATTTATCATCTAGTTTAGGTGAGGGATGTAGATTTCGAAACCCCTACTCTTGAGTCGGTCCCCGTAGTTAAGGAGTTTCCGGAAGTCTTCCCCGATGATTTACCCGGTATTCCTCCCGAGCGGGAAATAGACTTCGGTATTGACCTTCTCCCAAATACGCAACCTATCTCTATTCCTTTTTATAGAATGGCCGCTTCGTCACAGTACTTACTTATGGGCTAACAGGTCACACTTTTGCTGTGAACAAGAGGAAGCTCTGCAGATGAAGCAGACGACGGGTAATATAGGAGGTAGCAGTTCTTCCGTGATCAATCTCGTTCCTTTCGCTTTGCTTAAGCGACTACGTACCTTAAACTGTTCTTACTCGTTTCGTTTAGGTCAACTCGTCACGTCAATCCGTATCTAAGTGCTTAGTTTCGTTGGAAAAACCAACGCAAATATCATATTTACTTTCTCTCAGTTGAAAGAGCAATTAAAGGATTTATTGGATAAAGGATTCATCCGACCGAGTATATCTCCATGGGGTGCTCCAGTGTTGTTCGTTAGGAAGAAGAATGGTTCTCCTCGTATGTGCATCGACTATAGACAGTTGAACAAGGTTACTATCAAGAACAAATATGCTCTTCCAAGGATTGACGACTTGTTTAACCAACTTCAAGGGGATAGTTATTTCTCTAAGATTGATCTCCGATCGGGTTATCACCAATTGAGGGTGAATGATAGTGATATTTCGAAGACGGCTTTTCAAACCCGGTATCGTCATTATGAGTTCTTGGTAATGTCGTTTGGGTTTACTAATACTCCGGCGACATTTATGGACTTAATGAATAGGGTGTTTAGACAGTATCTTGATATGTTCGTAATTATGTTTATTGATGATATTTCGATCTATTCGAGGAGTGAGGATGATCATATTGGCCATTTGAGGATTGTGTTGTGTTAAGATATTGTCAAAGAGTATTTCAACTATTAGATTGTGTGTAAGATAATAGTCAAGTATTGTAGGTAATGTGTAATAGTCAAATATTATAGGTATGGTAGGTAACCTATCAGGGATATGCTCTTGACCTTTTGTGTCTAGCTTTGTGTATATATTCTATGTGTAATCTATCATTTTGAATATGAAGTGAAATACACTTGCATCATTATCATGGTATCAAAGCCTCTGCTGTTTTTGTAGAGTCTCAAGTTGCCTTTCCGGTAACTATCCCGATAGATCTTTCGGTGACTATTCCGACATCTTCTTTTACTAGAGCCACTTCGGCAGATTTTTCCTGCCATTTCAAACTTCCATTCTATGTTGTGAGGGTCAATCATTCATTCTAGTCTTACCCATCATGTCTCCTATAATCTTCGGCAATCGAAATAGTTTTCCAGCAAAAACACACTTCATAGGTTGTTTCTTTCTTCTTCTTTTTAGGCAAATTTCTGGTTCAGTTCCAATTTGGAAAAGGTCTCAACCAAATCTCCAGTCATTCTTCTGTTTCATCCTTCTTCTTTTTTTCGTAAATTTCTGGTTCAGTTCCGATCAGAAAAGGTCTCAACCATATCTCCAGTCATAAAGAGGAACTTTGTTCTTCTCTTTTTCTGCTTCGCGTTCTTTTCACCAATCACCATTTTTTTGTATTTCATCTAGTTGTTGAAGCCATAATGTCAGAGAAAGGTGAATATCTAATTGAAGTCTCTGAAAAAATTGAATCTTTAGGTGATATCAGATCAATGTTCTCCTCTATTTCAAGTTCACCTGTTATTACTACTGCGAAGTTGGAAGGTAGTAATAATTACACACCGTGGTCTTCATCTGTTGAGATGTAGTTTATGGGACAAGGATATGAGGATCATTTAGTTAAAAATACTAGTGATATTGTTGCTAGTGAAAGGACTAAGTGGACTCAAATTGATGCTCAATTATGCAATATTTTATGGAACTCTTTGGATCCTAAATTACTCAACCTATTTCAATCTTGTAAAACTTGCTATAAATTTTGGACTAAAGCTAAGACTTTGTATACGAATGATATACAACATATATAGAAGGTTGTCTTAGACTTAGTCCAACTTCAGGAAAATAATCAAGATATGGCATGTTATTTAGGACAGATAGATACCTCGAAAGATCAATTCGATTCTCTCATGCCACTCTATGAAAGTGTCACCACCCAGGAGCAACAAAGATATAAGTTCTTTATGGTTTTAGCACTGACATGACTTAGATCTAACACCGATAAAAGATCAAATCTTGGCAAGTTCCTCAGTTCCTTCCTTTATCGATATTTCAGCTTGATTATTGCATATTGGTTCAGAAATAATTGAAACCAATAACGTTGAGACATTTGTATTAGTTGTGAAAAATGAAAATCCATAGGAACTAAATGTCCATCAAAGGGGGATCAGTAGGAACTCTAGACCCTGTTGCAACAAGCCAGGCCATACTCAACAATCTTGTTGGAAAATGCATGGTCGACCACCGCGTACTAACAATCGGAGTACATCTCACATGGTTCAAACCTATAAAGACACAGATGGTCAACTGGCCAATTCCATTACTTTTTTGGAGTAGATTACAGTGATTACTTGTAGTATCAAGCAGATATATGACAATCACCTTTATCTGGAACCTCACAAACAAAATGGTAATTCCTTTGCTTGTCTAACTAGGTCTTCACCCACTTGCCCATGTATATTAGATTCTGGTGCATCTGACCATATCTCTGGTAATCAAAATCTTTTTTCAAATATCATTCATTCCACAACCCTGTCTGCAGTTACCCTTGCTAATGGATCAAGAACTGCAGTAAACGGAATATGGGACGTGCAACTTCTTCCCTCTATTTCCTTAAACTCAGTTTTATTTGCTCCTGAATGTCCATTTAATTTTATTTCTATTAGAAAATTAACGAATTACCTCAATTGCAATGTCACTTTTTTGGCTGACTCTGTTTTTGTACAGGATCGGAAAATGGGGAAGACGATTGGAATATGATATGAGTCACAGGGACAGTATTACATATCAAAATCACCACCACCCGTTGCCTTCACTTCCACTACCTCAACAGACCTTCTCCACAACCGTCATGGTCACCCGAGTATTGCAAAGCTTCAAAAATTAATTCATAGTCTTTCCAGTTTTTCTTCTTTTGAATGTGAGTCTTGTCAACTTGGGAAACATAGTCGCACTTTGTTTCCAAAAAACGTCAATAACAGGGCTGCATATATGTTTGATATTGTTTACTCAGATGTATGGGGCCCTAGTCATGTTGTTTCAAGTTTAGGATTTCAGTATTTTGTTACCTTTATTGATGAATTTTCCTGTTACACATGGGTGTTTTTAATGAAAAATCGTTCTGAAGTATTCTCTATTTTTCAAATTTTTTGTTTTGAGATAATAAATCAATTTGGTGTTTCGATAAAGGTATTACGCAGTGATAAAGCCAAGGAGTACTTATCATCTCCTTTTGCCAGTTTTAGGTCGTCTCAGGGAATCACTCACCAGACTTCTTGTGCATATACTCCTCAACAAAATGGGGTCGCCAAACATAAAAATAGGCATCTTATTGAAACTGCTCGTACTTTACTTATACACCATCATGTTCCTCTTCATTTTTGGGGGGATGTCATTCTCACTGCTTGCTATTTGATAAATAGAATGCCCTCCACTGTGTTGCAACATCAAAGTCCTCACTCAATTCTCTATCCAGGTCAAAATCCCTATTACTCAAAACCTTTGAGAGTGTTTGGATGTATTTTCTTTGTCCATGATCTAAGTACTAGAAATGACAAACTCCAACCAAAATCAATTAAGTGTGTATTTCTAGGATACTCTCATCACCAAAAAGGTTACAAGTGCTATGATCCAAAAATAAATAAATATTTTATCACTGCAGATGTAACATTTTTTGAAACATCTCTCTATTTTACACCAAGCACTACAAGCAAAAGTTTAATTCCTCAAATTCTGCCAGTACTTATACTTCCTCTACCACAAGTCAATCTTCCAAACAACCCTCAAACCAGTCATCATCCTCTTCAAGTATACACCTGACGTGCTCATCCTCTTAGTGATAACAATGATAATACTACTCCTAGTACATATACGTTAGTAAGTCTTGATGACTCATTTATTGCTCCTTCGTCACCTGCTCCAGTATACCTTCATCAGATGCAACAACCCCACCAATTTTTATACGCAAAGGTATACGTACTACTTGTAATCAACAACCAAGATATAACTGCTTAAGTTATCATCGGTTGTCCCCATTATATTATACCTTTGTATCTACCCTATCTATTGTACCTATACCAAAGACTGTTAGTGAAGCATTGGAACATCCAGGGTGGAGAGATGCAATGATCGAAGAGATGAATGCTTTACAGACAAATAACACTTGGGAATTGGTCCAATTACCGAAAGGGAAATCTACGGTTGGAAGTCGATGGATTTATATCGTAAATGTGGGTTCGAATGGAACAATTGATTGGCTAAAAGCTCGCCTTGTTTCCAAAGGGTACACACAGATTTATGGTCTTGACTATGGTGACACATTCTCTCCAGTTGCCAAAGTTGCATCTATCTGACTGCTTATTTCCTTGAGATGCATCATTGGCCGCTTCATCAACCTCTTAGATTTGTTGCTCAGGGGGAGTCGAACTTAGTATGCCATCTTAAATGTTCTCTATATGGCTTCAAGCAATCTCCAAGAGCATGGTTTGGCAAATTCAGCTTTGTTGTCCAATAATTTGGGATGTCTCAATGTAAAGCAGATCACTCTGTTATATATCGACATAATGGCCCAGAAAAGAACATGTATTTGCTCGTTTATGTTGACGACATTGTCATAACTGGAAATGATCTAGAAAGAATATCTCAGCTAAAGAGGCATTTGTTCAGTCACTTTCAAACCAAAGATTTGGGGAAGTTTTTTAGGAATTGAGGTAGCACAATCCAATACAAGTATTGCTATCTCACAAAGAAAATACGCTTTGGACATATTAGAGGAGACATGCATGTTAAATTGCAAACTTGTTGACACTCCTATGGATCTAAACATCAAACTCGTTCCTAGACAGGGGGAGCCATTGGAAGATCCTGGTAGATATCGAAGACTGGTTGGTAAATTGAATTATCTAACTATTACACGGCTGGAAATTTCATTTGCAGTAAGTGTGGTTAGTCAGTTTCTTTAAGCTCCATGTAAAAATCATTGGGATGTAGTAATTCGCATCCTCAGATACATCAAAAGAGCTCCAGGACAAGGATTGTTATATGAAGACAAATGTCACGCTGACATCATTGGATATTTTGATGCGGATTGGGCAGGTTCTCCAATAGATAGACACTCTACTTCCGGGTATTGTGTCATGATTGGAGGCAATTTAATCTCTTGGAAAAGTAAAAAGCAAGATGTCGTTGCAAGATCTAGTGCAGAAGTAGAATATCAAGCTATGGCTCTTGCTACATGAGAGCTTATTTTGTTGAAACAACTGCTTCAAGAGTTGAAATGTGTTGAATTCAAACCGATGAAGCTTATATGTGACAATCAGGTTGCCCTTCATATTGTCTCAAATCCAGTTTTCCATGAAAGAGATTGTAATTTAATTAGGCAAAATATTGAGTCCGGATGCATTGCCACCAGCTTTGTTTGTTCAGATGACCAATTGGCAGATATTCTTACCAAGTCCCTTAGAGGAACTCGGGTTGAATACATTTGCAGCAAGCTTGGAGCATATGACATGTACGCTCTAGCTTGAGGGGGAGTGTTAAGATATTGTCAAAGAGTATTTCAACTATTAGATCGTGTGTAAGATAATAGTCAAGTATTGTAGGTAATGTGTAATAGTCAAATATTGTAGGTATGGTAGGAAACCTATCAGGGATATGCTCTTGACCTTTTGTGTCTAGCTTTGTGTATATATTCTAGGTGTAATCTATCATTTTTGAGTATGAAGTGAAATACACTTGCATTATTATCATGTTGCAAATTCTTAAGGACCAACAACTTTTTGCAAAGGTTAGCAAGTGTGAATTTTGGTTAAGGTCCGTAGCTTTCCTTGGTCATATTGTGTCAAGTAAGGGAATTGAGGTAGATCCTATTAAGATGGATGCGGTCAAGAGTTGGCCTAGACCTGTATGTCCTTATGATATTAGAAGCTTCTTGGGCTTGGCCGGTTAGTATATGAGGTTTGTTGAGGGATTTTCTTCCATTGCTTCTCCTTTGATGACTTTGACTCAAAAGAAGGCTAAGTTTGTGTGGTCGAAAGCTTTTGAGAAGAGTTTTCAAGAGTTGAAACATAGACTTACTTCCGCTCCGGTGTTGACCTTACTGGAAGGTACGAATGGTTTTGTAGTGTATTGTGATGCTCTAGAGTTGGGTTGGGGTGTGTGCTTACGCAAAATGGTAAAGTTATTACCTACGCTTCAAGGCGACTTAAAGTCCATGAGAAGAATTATCCTACCCATGACCTTGAGTTAGCGGCGGTTGTTTTTGCCTTACAGATTTTGAGGCATTATTTGTATGGAGCACATGTGATGTGTTTACCAATCACAAGAGCTTGCAATATGCATTTAGTCAAAAGGACTTGAATCTTCTCCAAAGAAGGTGGCTAGAACTATTGAAGTATTATGACATGAGTGTTCTCTATCACCCTGGTAAAGCGAATGTGGTGGCGGATGCTCTTAGTCGATTGTCGATGGTTAGTGTTGCCCATGTAGAAGATGAAAATTTAGTTCGGGACATTCATAGGTTGGCCCAACTAGGTGTTCAATTAGTGGACTCCACCAAGGGTGGTGTCATAGTCCATAATGGGTCTGAATCATCCTTTGTGATGGATGTGAAGGCTAAGCAAAGTCTTGATCCAATTTTGGTAGAATTGAAATAGGCGGTACTCAAGAATTCCGTTAAGGCTTTATCCCAAGGGGGAGATGGGGTACTTGGATATCAAGGTCGTTTATGTGTTCCGAATGTTGATGACTTGAGGGAAAGATTTTGACAGAAGCTCATAGTTTGCGGTATTCTATTCACCAGGGAGCCACCAAGATGTACTGTGACTTACGGGAAGTCTATTGGTGGAATGGGATGTAGAAAGATATTGCAGAATTAGTGGCCAAGTGTCCTAATTGTCAGCAAGTGAAAGTTGAGCATCAAAGACCGGGAGGGTTGTCCTAAGACATTGCTATTCCTACTTAGAAGTGGGAAGACTTGAATATGGACTTTATAGTTGGTTTGCCTCGTACCCAGTGACAATACGACTCTATTTGGGTTATAGTGGATCGGATGACGAAATCGGCTCATTTCCTTCTCGTCAAGGTTTCTTATTCGGTGGAGGACTATGCCAATTGTACTTGAAAGAAATGGTAAAGTTGCATGGAGTGCCTTTGACCATTATTTTCGATCGTGGTACCCAATTCACTGCTCAATTTTGGAAGTCATTCCAGAAGGGTCTCGATACAAAATTTAAGCTTAGCATGACTTTTCATTCCCAAACCGATAGGCAAGCGGAGCGTACTATCCAAATGTTGGAAGACATGTTAAGAGCTTGTGTGATTAATATTAAGGGTAATTGGGATGACCATTTGCCATTGATAGAGTTTTCCTACAGTAATAGTTATCACTCGGGTATTGGTATGTCTCCATTTGAGGCCTTGTATGGTAGGAGGTGTAGATCTCCTATAGGTTGGTTTGATGTGGTTGAAGTTGCTTTGATAGGTCCCGAGTTAGTTCATGAAGTTATTGAGAAAGTTTGATTTATTAGAGAAAGGTTGAAAACGGCTCAAAGTTGACAAAAGTCGTACGCCAATGTTAGAAGAAGGGATCTTGAGTTTGATGTTCATGATTGGGTTTACTTGAACATCTCACCTATGAAGGGTGTGATGAGGTTTGGTAAAAAGGGGAAGCTTAGCCCCCGTTTTGTAGGCCTATATGAGATTTTGAGACGGGTTGGTAATGTTGCTTATGAATTGGATATGCCAAGTGAGTTGGCATCGGTACACCGGTTTTCCATGTCTCCATGTTGAAGAAATGGGTCGGGGATCCAACATCCATAGTTTCCTTTCAGGGTTTGGAAGTTAAAGAAAATCTTTCTTATGAAGAGGTTCCGATTGAGATTTTAGACTGGCAAGTCAAGAAGTTGAGAAACAAGGAAGTAGCTTCCGTGAAGGTTTTGTGGAGGAATCATTTAGTTGAGGGTGCTACTTGGAAGGCCGAGGCTGATATAATGTCCCGATATCCTCATTTGTTTCCTTCTACTCCTACTCTAACTTGAGGTAATAAGTTCCTCTTGGTTTGTTCAATGTTTTGGGAGTCATGTGTGTTTATGTGTTTCCATGATTTCCTTATGTTATGCATGTTCATGAGAAAGCTTAAATTTTGAAAGAAATGGCTTATATGATTTATTTTCCTCTTGTTGTTTGTGCATTGAGTATGAGTTGCCTATATGCTTCATGAGATGATTGTTGAACATGAATTAGATATGCTTTTGTGAATGAATTTCATAAGAGATTGTGTTGAGCATGCTATTAGATTGGAGAAGGTAGTTCCTCCTTGAACATGAGAAATGTTGAGAAGTTTTGAGAATTCATGCATTTTGGGTTGCTAGATGTAGTTCCTACTTCCTTATGTTGCATTTGAGTATGTTGAGTTTGGAGTTGATGTTTCCTCCTTATTTATGTGCATTGCATGCATAATGGGCTGATAGAGTAAGTTCACCCCTCTTATGATGTTTTGAGAATATCCTAGCTTGGAGTCAATAGATCCTCCTTGGTTGTATGCATTGCATCGTAGGTTGGGTTGTTAGTTCCTCAGCTACTCTTTTTTAACCAGTTTGAATCTCATTCGAGGAGGAATGATCCCAAGGGGGAGATATTGTAACACCCCGAACTCGATAGAAGGAAGCCTACCAAATTTCAGCAGTTACAAGTGCCATCCACGAGGACCCAACCACGGGTCGTGGGTCGAGCCACGAGCCGTAGGTGGGCCCGTGGAGAGGGCCACCCAAAAATTTTCAGGCCATGGACCACGGTGGGACCACGCCCCGTGGTCCAGCAGCCATTGGTCAAGGCAAAAGTCTCTGACCATGGACTACGAGTGTGCAGGACGGAGCGTTGGTCCATCCATTGTCCGTCGGTGGTGAGTCGTGGGTCAGGGCTGCCAGTTAAGTTTCAGGGGTAGTTAGGTCTTTTCGTAATTAATTAATTCCTATACTATGTCGTTTTGCCTACATTTAGAACCCCCTATATAAAACTTTTTACCCCCAAATTCACCCCATTTAATTCATTCTTCCAAATTCCCCAATAGAAACCAAAACCTCCTCTCAAAATATTCTCTATCTAGAAATTGAAAAAGAAGAAGAAGATTCAACCTAGGGTTTCAAGCTAACACATAGCTATCATACTTAGTGTATTTTCTTACGAACGCATACTCTGCCTATAGTTTTTCTAATGTAGGGTCTGACAGGCAGGATTCCCATTTTAGTAGCTAGAGCTTGGACTTAATTCTTCCCCGAGCTTGGTGAGTCCTCATGGTCCGAGGACGGATTACTTCCATTCTAGTGTCTCTCTTGCATTTCCTTTTGGACATGATGTATGGGCTAGGCCCAATTTTCATTCGATTGTAATAGATGGTTATGATGAGACATAAGTTTAGACTTCCACTTTTCTATAAAACTATTTTGGACTTAAAATGATTGTTTTACTCTTTATTGTTCTATTTCTTATGTTATGTGTTGCGTCCAAAAGCACACGCTAGTGCACGCAGTCACTCAAGTAGTACATCGACTCTTTCGAGCCGGATTATCGAGCCCAAAGGACTTCAAATCAACAAATAACAACTCTATTATGTCTAAAATAAATTTACTTATGCGACATACAATTTTAGAAATTTGTTTATATCTACTAAGTTGAACAATCTCAAAAATTAATTACTACAATCAAACAGTTTCAAACAAGAGAATTTCACAATTTGGGAAAGTATTCCAGGGTTGCAGCATAAACCGATTTTCGCCATAATATTAATTTATCCTAGCATTCGACAGGTTAAACTAATTATGGATTTGCAAGGTTCATTTTACGATCATGATCTCTCGACCTCTAATCGCCTACCACTATCAACAACCTAACTACATCGTTGAGCGGGGATAGACATGAATCAATAGCGGAGCATTAAGCTATCATCTTGCATATTAATCAAGCATGGTATATAGGTATAAGACTAACCTATATACAAAACATTCTAAATTTTACCCTAGAATGAACATGCTTCTCACATTCTTTGGTCTATCCCTTTATTCATCTTTCGAATTCAAGAATGGACAATGAGTTTATTTTAATGTTTGGTCAGTCATTAAAATAGTTAAACAAGAATATCAACATAAATCACAAGAAAACCCATCTCAATATAGAAACAAATACTATTACACCATTAATCGTAGCTACAACCCTAGAATAAGGGAATTTAGCTACTCATGGAACAAAATATCATCAAATAATGTTTATGGATCATAAAAGGGTTTACCAAAATGAAGGAGTAGAAGAAAAGCCCTGAAAGTGTTAGCAAAATCGCCCAAATCGATGTTCTCTCGTCTTTTTTAAAAACTGGATAATGATAAAATAACACACCTAGACTAATTATACTCTGAAATAAAACACATGACTCAATTCTGGTGTTTAGGTCCGTGACACGGACCTGTTCCCTCGCCTCAGTTTGTGCACAAAAGGGTCTCCTCCGCGACGCGCTCCTGACACGCACTCCACTATTAAGTGGAATTCATTTTCTGCATGCAAATTTCAGCTCCACGACGTGGAGCTGCTCCCTCCTAGTGTATTTTCCAGCTTCTTGTCCATTCTCCTTCACAACTTTGTCTTCTATTTTCCGACCTTTGTCCAGATGCCCTTTTTTAGCTCTTTCTTCTTTGCTTTTCACGTTGAAACATCTAATCATATTGGTTAGAGGAAACGACATCAAAAGACTCCAAAATTTCAGTTTCGACTAGGAAAGTGCTCTCAAACTTAGCTTTATATATGGGATAAATTGGTTATTAGGCGCATAAATACGCCTAAGATCATTATGAAAGCTAAGTGGCTTGTATGGAGTCCTTTGGGGTTCTATACGCCATGTTACATCTAGGGGGTATCCCTGAGTCGTGACATGTTTTAAACACTTAGTATGTTTTATACATTCAGACTAGTTGGGGTTTTCCCCATTTTCAGTTATCTATTGTTTTAGCTTCGGCATAGTACATGTCTTATTCAGTTATTCTGAGTATGCTTGATATATGGCAGACACAGGGTTAGCTTGAGGTCATTCGTGCTCCTAGGTCCCGTGTTACGTCAAGGGGGTAGCCTCAGGGCATGACACAACCTATCATTTATGAGGTGTTAAACCCAAACAAACCCAAGCATTGCATCTCAACACCACAGATAGCTAGGCAATGACTAATTTAGATGAAACCAAATTTAAACAAGAAGAAGACCAAAATCTCTAGAGGTCAACCAACTAGCTATAGCCAATAAGAACACAGAGAAACTACACAATCAGACAACAAATGAAAAAATTTATCAAAATAAATAATAGCTAAATCAGTCTGTAAATCAACTAAATAGACTAAACAAAACAAAGAGAAACAAGTCAAGCTTAGGAGAGGGATCAAACCTTTTGTTGACCACATCGAAGCAGGGACGACGAATTGAATCTAGCAATTCGTCCACCACAAGTGGAATTCTGACAAAAGCTCAAATCCAGCAACAAAAGACTAAAACCTCCAAGCCATAGGAATACTATTTTCTTTAATTTTCTTCTATAATGCCTGTATATTTTTTTGTAAATATCTGTTCATGTTTCTTGTCTCTCCAACCTCTTTCTTTGGATGGGAATCCCCTCCGTTTTGGGTAGTAAATTAGTGTTCCAAAAACCTCTTCAAAACGCTGAAGGAAGGGAATTCAAAATTCAAACTCTTGTGTTGGCTCGATTTCGTACCAATTCTCAACAGAATTGAAAGGAAGGTCATTAGATTTTGACACTTGGATGATTCTCGTAACGATCTTCTACGAGGACGACACGGCTGGGATTAGAGGTCACTGGGTTCGCTGGATGTTTAAGTTGGTAATTTATGACTTAAAAGCTTTATCATTGTTCAATTATTATTTTTTTACATAAATCAGGGATTGCATTATTATTTTTGTATGAAGCAGGGATGAAAGATAGCAAAAGAACATAATATATTTTTATATTATTGATCATATATATTAAGTTTTGTGAAACTTGAGTAGAAGATGAGATATACATGTCAAGCTGGAATTAGTGGTTAGTTGCATATTTGCACGAGAATTGCTGATAGCCAAAAGCAAATAAACCTACAGTAATCAAAGATTGCTATGAAGATACATCAAATTGTGCCAGGAGTTCAACACTCAGGAGAATACATTATGATAAACGTTAGAGTTCATTTCTTACTATTTCTCAGTATGAGATACCAAAATATCCATAGAGCAAGTCGTTCCCTAGAAGTCCTAGTTCATTTATCCCGGTAAACTCCAATGAATCCTATGTGCATTTGAAGAATAATTAAAAACTTCCATGTTAATGGTATATCGTCGATAAGATAATTCTATAATTTCTATCTAAGTACAAACAAAGTTGAACAGTAGCAACATCCTATTAAACAAAAAGGTAAACTTACAGTGAGTCACATATTTGGCCTGCTAAGATAAAAAGGAAGGACATGCATATGAAGAAGCCATTATAAAATGGAAAAAAAATAAAATAGCAAGAATGAAGACATATGGGACAAAATTAAACCTCAAACTCATGATTTTAAAAAATTGAATAAAAATCTCGTACTTAAAACCAACTAAAACAGTAATAGCTATCCACTCGCCTGTACAAATAAGATGACAATCAAGATTCGAATAACCTAATTGAAACCAAAGTTACATTGATAAAAGACATACCAACTTAACCCAATCCCGGCTTTTGGAACAACTTGTGACAACAGCCGGTTAGAACCGCCATATATGACATCCTCGACAACTATCTCCTCACCTATACAATCAACAAATTGAAGTTATTATTTTGCCAACTATCTTTTGCTAAAATCAACTCATTTGCAAACTATTGGGCGCATTCGCAGAGAATCTGGGATCAGATTCCTTCGAGTTCGCGGCCAAGAGGGAACGTTCGTGGAGTCATCTTCTCTTGAATTCAAAATCCGATTGGGGCATTTCATCAAACATGTTGGGGACAGCCGTTTTAGGCACAATTTTCACACAAGTTGTGCCCCCAATCTCCACCAAAAGTCATGAACTATATATCCCTCAACTTAATTAATCCGCACACAAACAAAAAGAGTCCAAGAATTTAAGTACTGATTAACACATATCAACGAGACCATTTCAAAAATACTTACCCAAGATTGAGTTGAAAGGAGGGGAGAAAACTTACCTTAGATGCAACTCTTAACATGATGCCTAAGTGACTCCACATGATTGAGCTTACAAATAGGAATAAGGCAAGGATACTCCACCACAAGAGCAATTCAGACAAGAGCTTGAATCCAGCAACAAAAGATTTAAACCTCCTAGCTATATGAATACTATTTTCTTTAACTTTCTTCTCTATTGCCTGTATATTTTATTGTAAATTTCTGTTCCTGTTTCTTTTGTCTCCAACCTCTTTCTTTCAATGGAAATTCCCTCTATTTTGGGTAGTAAATTAGTGTCCAAAAAACCTCTCCAAAATGATGAAGGAAGGGAAGTATATATAGGAAAAGAATGGAATTGAAAAGAGGGGGGAAATCGGATAAGGTTTTGAGGTATTTCAAATTCGAAATTCAAACTCTTGTGCTGGCTCGATTTCATACTAATTCTCAACATAATTGAAAGAAGGGCCATATGATTTGGACACTAGGATGATTCTCGAAACGATCTTCTACGAGGACAACACAGCTGGACTTAGAGGTTGTTGGGTTCGCTGGGTGTTTAAGTGGGTAATTTAGGACTTAAAAAAATTTAGCATTGTTCAATTCTTTTTTTTTTTTTGAAACTGTTAATATTATATTCCTCAGCATTAAGGATATGTTGGAGACCTTTAATAGGGGAACAAAACAAATAAAAAAAAGAGAGAAATAAGATGGTTCAAAATTTTATTTCCAATTCAAAATACAAGTAGCATTGAACATTTTAACTGCTAACAAATCAAAAGTCATAAAAAGAGTTGTAAGAGTTGTCACAAAATCATTCACAACATGCTTAACCTTTTAAAAACGGAGAGATATGTTCAACACTATTCACATGCATGACTATGCTCTTAGTACCAACCAAGTTAAAACCTTCCCAAAAATACGACGATTATTCCCTTAAGAGAGTTGTCAACCAATTCATCATCAGGCAACCTCATGCATCTATTCGGGAACGGCTACTCAGACTTCGCTACAATCAACGCTAATCAAACACTCACAAGCAATCGACGATTTACCTTGAAAAAAGTCCTCGCTCTCTATCCATCATAAGGCATCGTCAATGCAAATCTTATTAACAAACCAAAAACAAAGAAGCTACATACTAAAAATCACAAACTAAAACAGACCAATCTAACACAATATCAACAGAAGCATCCACGAAATCAAAGTTCGACAAGGTCACACCAATCCATAACAAAGAAAAAAAAGTACGCCCGTCAAGGGCACAATTGTAGTATGCAGAAACAATCAACAAAATGAAGAAAATAGAGGCATTCCCATTTGAAAATGAAATTGTGTTCTCACTTCAGGCCAAGTACTCATCATATTTTTTGGCACATTTTACCGGCAGGAACTCGCTCTCATAAAAAATAATCATCCTCCTCAATTTCCGATGCCATTTCTTGATCATTCTAATTGGTTTAGAAATCCATTTATAGTTCAAAACACCTACAAATGAAGACAACATGTCAAAAGTTCTTGAGGACACTTAAAACAATGGAATAGGAAGTATTTAAGCCAAAGAAATCGTCAAAAGAAGGTCCGAGCTGAGTTGTGCGAAGCTACTATTTTGGCGACGCCATCACTATCTCTTCCGCATTCGCAAAGGAGTGTTGCGTTACTTGTTGTTCTTGGTACGGGTTGGTTCACCTACTAGTGGGTTATAGTATGTGTCATCCTGACAAAAGAAGTCTGAAGTCGGGTCGTGACACAGAAATACTTTAGTTGAGTTGGATATGAAACAGTCGAACACACTATCTCCTCGTCGTTCTGTTAGATTTAGAGTAAGAGGCTCCATGTCTAGGTTATTTTGCCTATGCTTCTTATTGGTAGTCAGTTTTCCCCTATCCTTGATTGCGCTAGTGTTCAAGGCAGATTGCTTCTTAAGGTTTGCTATTATATGTGGTATTCAAAAAGCAACATTGTTTTGATACTTACATGGTTTTCATCCACTATAGAATGCTAGAAGGGATGCCCGTGCTATGCACGGGGCCAACATAACGTTGTCGCAAATATTATGTTCGAAATTTCATTACATTTTGCTGAAACCACTATGAACTATAGTTGAGACATCCATCGACACTTAGGGGTCGTTTGGTAGAGTGTATAAAAATAATACCCAATAGAATGTATTAGTAATACAAGCATTAGTAATGCATGTATTAATTATACTTGGGTTAGTAATGCATAGATTATTTCTTATGCATTGTTTGGTTTGGTGTATTAAAAATAGTATACATAGTATAAAAATATTTATTTACAAAAGTATCCTTCACAATTATGGTGGAAAAGATGTAAAAGTACTTTTGAGGGGTAATTGGGTCTTTAACCATATTAATGCATGTATTAAATCATTTGCATTGCTAATACCTAGAAATCCATGGTATTAGTAATACACTCCTCAATACAAAATAGAGTGTATAACTAAAGCATTAGTTATACATAGCATGAAAAAATGCACCAAACAAGGAATTACTAATACATATAATTAATGCATGCATTATTTTATTTTTTTATGACAAGGGAAACCCGCAGCCGCTACCCTTTGGGTGCGCACAGGGTAAAACCCCCTCTCTTATGCAATAGCTCGCAAATCACATAGGAGAGGTAACCCTCACTAGGCAAGCCCGGTGCGACGAGCTCAACCCAGAAGACAAACCCCTTGCTTTAGCTGGCAAGGGGTTTCGAACTTGAGACCTCCAACATGGAAGTCCCAAGCCCAAACCACTGGGCCACCCCAAAGGGTTAATGCATGAATTATTTTTGCTAATACACTCTACCAAACGACCCCTTAAAAAGATACGATAAGGGAACTTAAACAACCCATGAGCTTAAGAAACAAGCAAACTAAAGGGCTTATGCAGCAACCAAGAGCTAAACAAAGGGCACATCTTAGGCCAATATAATCACACTTTGTCAAGCTAAATTGGAATTCTAGACCAAACAAATGATAAAAGGAAGCCAACATATTATTTATGAGGTGCTAAACCCAAACAAACCCAAGCATTGCTGCCCAACACCACAGATAAGCAATGACTAATTTAGATGAAACCAAATATAAACATGAAGAAGACCGAAATCTCTAGAGGTCAACCAACTACCTATAGCCAATAACAACACAGAGAAACTACACAATCAGACAACAAATGAAATTTATCAAAATAAATAATAGCTAAATAAGTTTGTAAATCAACTAAATCGACTAAACAAAACAAAGAGAAACAAGTCAAGCTTAGGAGAGGGATCAAACCTTTTGTGGACCACAACGAAACTAGGACGACGAGTTGAATCAAGCTATTCCTCCACCACAAGTGGAATTCTGAGAAGAGCTCGAATCCAGCAACAAAAGACTCAAACCTCCTAGCCATAGGAATACTATTTTCTTCTGTGTTGCATGTATATTTTTTTGTAAATATTTGTTCCTGTTTCTTGTCTCTCCAACCACTTTCTTAGAATGGGAATACCCTCTGTTTTGGGTAGTAAATTAGTGTGCCAAAAACCTCTCCAAAATGCTGAAGGAAGGGAAATAGATATAGTAAGAGAATGGAATTGAAAAGGGAGGGGGGGGGGGGGGGG
>JAJOOR010018253.1:0-33377 GCA_036250505.1 Solanum acaule | reverse complement strand
ACTATTCATACTTTGTTAATCGCTCATGGTTCCCACAACCCTAGTTATGAAAGTTAGCTACTCATTATCTCAAAAACACAATCAAAATTTATTAAAATAAATATGCTTGTGTTAATCATAAAAAGTTAAGAACAACAACTAAACTATCTTTTATTAATCACAAATACAAATAAATAATAAAGGAGAAGAAATAATAAACCACAATTCTCTGGCCTCCACGGCGGCTCTTCCAAAGTTCCTAAGCTAGAAGAAAATTTATATTGTGTCTTGTATCTTGGTTTTGGACCTCCTCAAATAATTATTTCTATGCACTATTTATAGATGTATTATAGATGTAGGAACCCTAAATAAAATAATTAAGTTCAAGACAAATTAGGAAAACAAAACCCAATTAAATTGGGTTGTCCGTCTCTTCTTTTTTTTCGCGTTGCTGGAATTGCACGCCGCCTCAAAATTGTGACAGCTTCAATACTTGCTTGGCACGTGTACAGCAAACATAACAATTAAAATTCATCAATTTGCAGCCGCCGTTTCCTTATATATATAAATACATTATTTTATTCAATTTAATCCATTAAGCTGTCTACTTGATTTCCTTCTTCAACCTTCCATCTTTAATTCGTTTTAGCTCCAAACTTCTTCATTTTTCCACCAATTTAATCCTACACATAAAATACAAATTTAGTACAATCCATAAAATTCATGCTCAAAAAGGAAAAATATAAATAATAAATGTGAGGAAATAATGATTAAAAATATGTATTTTTAGCCTCACATCAAGGATCACCCCCACCTCATCCAATGACATCAAGAGGATCGATGTTGACTACTTACGGGATGATGCGGCTAGGAGAAAGGTTCCACCAAAAAACATTACGCTCGTGGTTGGTCCTGGCACTCTTCAGGCTGAGATCACTCCATCATCTTCTTGGGCAAAGTCTCTATATTAGCTACAGAAACTCCCATACCAATGACGGGGAATATGGAGGTCTGACTCTCGTGAACCACTAAAATCCATGAAATTAGATCATACCCTAGTTAGTTGCATACTCACCCATCACTCCATCCGTGGAGAGTTGTCTCTCCTCGAGGATTGTTCATTCTCCAACTGCTTTGAACCTATTAAGGGTCATTGGGGAGATGACTTGGAGAACACGGGAGGTGGGTGCCAGATCTTAAGAAGGTTGCACCAACTTGGACTGGATATTAATCTTTTTTTCCAACAACCACTTCCCTAGTTGCTTACTCTCACACATCGAGGAGTGCAAAGTGGTTTGTTGTTGAGATGGCTCATTGATGACTATCCTTTTTTGCCTTTTTGGAGGATGAGAAGAAGAGAATTCTCTATCAAATTCTGTATTAGAGGTACAACACGTTTCCCTTTTGTTTTAACCATTTCCTGAAAGGCATAATCATTTAAATATAGAATCGGTGAAGGTTAGTTTAAATCAAACCCAAAAGAAAACTTAGTTCAAAATCAAGTTCTAAGGCTCAGAGACTAGGAAGGTAATTTGCCTAAAAGGTTAGGCAAGCTCAGCTGAGCTCACCGAAGTTGATAGTGCATAATAATATTGAACTCAGGCATGATGAGCAGAGTCATCTCCAACTCAGCGATGCGCCAAAATTGACAGTACAAAATGTCACGACTCAAAGTATACCCTAGACGTGACATGGCGTATAAGACTCCGAGAGGCCACATACAAGAGACTTAGCATTCACCATACAAGATCATAGAAAAATCAAGAGATTTTAAAAGACAGTTTCGAAACATAAAGTTTTATAAAATGAAGCGAAAAACGAACAAAGTCTCAAATGTCATCTAGTCCATAAGAAGTGCTCGGGGCGTAACCCATACATCAAGTTTGAAAGTGAAATATAAAGAGATAATGAAGTAAAGGCGGTCCTCAAAACATGAGAATCACCAATCTTCAATCTTCTACTAATAGATCCTTAGTCATGAAGATACGGGAAAGTAGTGTCGGACCTTACATTAGTGAAACAATGTGCAAGAGTATGTGTTAGTACAAAAATGTACTAAGTATGATAGCAATGTATAAAAGTATGAAATCATTCTAAAAAGACATTTTCATGATATACAAAGACCAAGTTGAAACATAAGATAAGAAGTTAGAAAACATAATCGTAATCATGGTCAATGCAAGTTAAATCTCCTTTTAAAACACATGAGAGATACTTTAAAGGTAACCTTGGTTCATTATTGTGGGAAGTGGCCTTAACCAACAAAGAGACCATGCGAGCTATAACATGGAATCCCGGTGTCTACCACACCGAAAAGGGTTGCCATACTTGCAAAGGTAGAACCATGCATCTGAGCTAAAGTGGATCTAGTAGCTAATGTCTATCTATACAATCATCCTACGGGGGCACATAAGTAAGGGATAAGGAGATTTCTACTAGAAACCCAGCCTCAACTCGGGAGAGCTTCCATCTCAATATCCTCTCGGTGCTAAGCATAAATCCCACGAAGTAGTTATTAATCTTAACTTGTCTTATCTTTAAAAGACATGGGTAGTCGCCACTTGTCTTATCATAGGATAGCTCCTTAGACCATGCGTGAGAAATCCTTTCACGGTCCGTGATATATTCATAATATATTTTAAGGCCCGTAGTCATTAACTTCATGCTAGAAATGCCCCTAATACTAATTGAAATAGTTTTGAAATCATGATCTCTATTCATTGATGACATATCCGGATACCCTACTAACCAAGACCTAATTTAGGAAAATAGCCCGAAATGTATTGAGGGAATCTAGATGTCATTCATGTCATGTGGCCAAGCTTCATAGAACATATAGACATTCTCATCTATAAGCTTACTTGAGTCATAAACGTACTTTTATGAACATGCATTCTTTTCAATAATTCATAAGCTCCATCATGTTTTCAAAGTCAAAGCATCTTCAAATTCATTTACATCTATTTCATAAAGAAAAGGCATGCATAGTTTCATAAATTCATCTTTCATAGTTCAAGACCCACATTATATCACCATAGCTTAGAAAACATGGGTTATGCATGAGTTCATGGAAAATCAACTTAAAAACATACAATTACTTCAATTCATGCATAAAAAGTCATAAAATAATCAATTGAATCAACATTGAAAGGAACCCATGACATGTAAGAAAACCCTAACTTCAATTAGAGATTCTAGCTTTAGAAAATTGGAGAATTTAGGGACCCTATGGAGGAAAGGACTCCATAGGTGAATACTATCATACCTTGATGCTAAAAGCTTGGAAGCAATGGAGGATTTGGAGGATTGATCTTGAAACCCTAGCTTTCTTCTTCAACTTCTAGAGAGAGAAATATTTGAGAGGAGGAGCTTCATATTCTTTTGAGAATTTGAGAGAATGAATTGAGTTTGGGTGATTTGGTGGTTTAAAATCATTATATAGGGCTTTGGATAGAAAGAAAAATGAAATTGAGTTAAAACAATTAGAAAAAGACCCTACAACCCCTGACGTAAAACTGCCAAATGGGTCACTAGAAGCCCAAAACGGGTCTTCATCAGCATCACTGCCCATCAAACGGGTCATAAAGAAATCCTTCCTGACAGAGCTTTACTATTTTGGGCGTAACTTCTTACTCCGAACTTGGAATAAACAAACTCGGTGAAGTAGGAACGAGGACTCAAAGAGCTTAATTTGATTGGTCATGAGCCACCTAATTCATTTTGTGCTAAAAGATATGATCGTTTGAAGTTGACCCTAAACTCTAAGTCTAATCAACCCCCCTTCACGAATGACTTGACGGTCCTTGTGAAGCTTAACGGGTCGTCTTGACACCCGTGGTCCTTGACCAGTGGCTAGGGGAGAACCCCTTTCAGATTGGCCTACTTGACAACTACTTTGACGGCCCCTCAACCTCGCCATGGGCCGTGTAGGCGTCCGTCAAAGTGAAGCCTGCATAGGGCAGGTTTTGGGAACCTACCACGAGCCCCTTAACGGACCGTGGTCCACTTTACAACCTGTTAAGGGGTTCGTGGAGGGTTCCATGGTCCACTTTTTGGGCTTGTGAGTTTCCCACTTGACCCATTTCTAGCCTTTCTCGAATATGAGGTGTTACACAAAATTTATAAGAACATGCATAAATGGTGATGTCCATTCCCACTTGGCGATACGTCGAGTGTATTTCGACGAACTAAGACAAGCCCGCCGAATGGAACAGTACCCAAGTCACAAATTCAAAAAAAAAAAGTGGTCTAGGGCTTATTCAAAGAGTTGCCTAACTACCTTGGTGAGATAAGACAAGCCCACCGAATAGGTAGTTTCAACTAGTGTCTATATTCACAAATTCAACCAACAATATGCAACAATGCCCAATTCTCAATAATTTTCACAGTTTACCCACATGCTTTTCTACTCATAGGTACTCAGACTCCCCCCATATATAACAAAGTATTACCCAAAATGGTGATTTTCCCTTAACAAAGTCGTCACTCTATCTATTATAGGGCAAATTGAGTTCATCAAGGCAATAATGGGCTAATCAGACTTCACCCATGTTCATTGCAACCAAGACCCAGTACAAATGAGGGTTCAATTCCAAATATTAACCAATATAATCAATTTTAGCAATTTTGGGCACAAACTCAACTATCCATCTCATGGGCACAGTTCAATATGATCTATTTAGCATTACTCATACAAATTAAATAGTCATATAGGAATATTAAAAACAAGCCCATATAATATTAATAACTTTTCACACAAATAACAAGATAGAAATCGAAAGTCAACCTCTAAGATAGTAGCAAGGTGCAAAATTAGGATCGAGATGCAAGCAATCCAAAGCACTCCGAGCAAGTGAAATCATGCAATGAAGTCACTCATACACTCAAACAAAGAGATGAAAGAATTTCTTTTTGAACTTGTAAAAACTCTCGGCCTATTCAAATCAGACCTACTCAGGGGGCTGTGACTAACGCCGTTGAAAGCATTCGATGAATCGATGAATGAGCTAAAACTCTCTCATGAGGCCTGAATAGGCACCAAAACTGAGGGCTGATTAGGTGAACTCAACGGAGTGTGCTTAGTGAACATCGTCGGATTGCCAATTGGAGCTTAGATCGACTAACTTGACAATACACTTTTTCAATTTTTTTGAAGGCGGACATGAAGATGTTTGGTCAATGCATTCGGTGGATCGCCAACATAGTCTTGGCATCTCCTAAATAACCTTTTGCACATTTGACTTCTTTTCCACCTGAACTCACAACACATGTTATTGAAAATTATTAAATAAACTTGGTTTGCCTCCCAATAAGCACCTTATTTAACGGTGTGACATGACATAGTTCTTACTTCATCAATAACATTTTTGGGATTTGGGACGGTGTCACTAGGTAGCGCTCTTTTTTGTCTTGGATTGAGATTAGTGGAGAGTTAACACATCTGAGTTTTGAGCTGTTTGATTGACACTTAATGAGAGGTCACTGTTTGTGTTAAGGTGGAGAAGTCATTTATTAAATCCTTCAACACATTGTCAGACCCTTCAACCTTGTTGAAGATCCTCGTGAGCATTTCTTTAGTGCGGTTTACCTCAAGTCCAACTGGTTCCTTTTCCTTGGATGATCATGTAAAGGGATGTATCTATCTTTTTATGCCTCCCGATCTCTCCAATTTCCATCTTTACAATCTTTCAAACTGTTATCTCGCTTCATGTTTCAATATTGGTTCCCACCTTATCGTTAGTAGTTTGGGTGAGAACCCCCCGTTTGATTTCCCATGTATTATATTTCCTCATTTTATAATGCCTCAAATTTGGTATCATCTGGGCATTATCCAATGCTTGTACCAACCGCATTCACAACTTTAAGTCCACCTCCCATTACATGTTTATATAACAAATCAAGTTGGGTCATCATTTTGGCCATGTTTTCATCTCTATCATGGTCCTTTTCAAATTTTTCTTTGTTCATGGTCAATTGTAAATGAGACACTTTGTAACACCCCGTATGCTAGAACTACCAAAATGCAGATTTTTAGAAGTAGCAAGTTCAACCCACGGTTGCCACCCATGGACCGTAGGACGACCCAAGGTCCGTTCTGGTGGTCCGTGGATCACCATTTGTAACCCTCCCCAGAAAGACCCAGAAAAATAATCGAAGTCCTGACCCACACCAGGACCTATGGACTGTAGGTCAGACCACGGTCCCTGGTCCAGGGCCGTAGGTTGGACCCTCTAATTCTAGCCCCAGTCGTCAATTGACAGTTGACCAGCATGGAATGTCAATCGATCGATGGTCCATCGATCCCTTCTGTCGGTGACCCCAACAGTAGTGAAGGCAAGAGTCTTTTGGTCTTTTCCTTATGCGTTGGACCCCTAAACTACGTGGTTTTGGTCAGTTTTAGCCTAGAAACATAACTAGAACTTACCTAAGTCAGATCATTCATCAAAACTTAGATAAAATTAGAGCGTAAGAGGAGAAACAAGTCAAGAACCCTAGTTCAAGAACATAGCAAGGTTCCATTAGTTCCTGCCCCAAAATTGAAAGATTTCTCCGTGGAATTTGTCACCAGGTATATGGGATTTCACTAGTGGGTTCCTTTCATCCATTAGGTCCCTAGATTTCAGTCAGAATCTTGATTCCCTTAATGTTATCCAGACTTACGGTTTCTTAAATGTTAGAATTGTTAGGTTTTAGCTGTTACAATGATTCCAAATCATATATCATCATGTTGTAGTATTGTTCTTCCAAGATTCATGCATAAACTCAGAACCCTAGTTATGTAGTTCTTTTAGTTCATGAATTACACATGCTAGGTCAGTTAATTAAGTTATATATATATAAACATTCCTTAGTTTTCGAATGCATTATTATCAGCATATTAATGTTGCATTCTCAGTTTGCATGTCAATATTTTGAGCTATCCAATATTACAACATTTCAGTCATAAAGTTTTAACTATTTAATCAATTGGGAGAAGCTTAATACCGAGTGGACTAGGGTCAGTTACCCTCAAGTCCCAGAACTACGTGCCTCGTAGGTTGTAAGTCCCCTCTGTGGGCATCATTTTAGTGATCACGCTAGCATGCCTCTATACCTCTGGCAGGGTATATTGGGTCCTCTCTATGAGGCATATACATCGGACTCCACATTTAGCTCATGTGGTTTTATGTCGGTTATTAGTAGCTCCCTTACAGTTCAGTCAGATTCTATTTCATTGGCCATGTTATCAATATAGTTCAGTGTTCAGTCTCAGCATGTTATAAACTTAGTCAGTGTATTCAGTTTAGCCTTGTTCAGTATTTCCAGTATCTTTATCATGTTCAGATTATATCATTGCTTATTTGCTTGTTCAGTTATGTTATTATTCAGCTTTATTCTATCATGCATGCCCAGTACCTTTCAAGTACTGACGCATACTATATGCTACATCTTTTCGTGATGTAGGTTTAGGTCCTCAACAGTTAGATCACGCATAGATCGGTTCCCGATCTTCAGTTCAGCATTATCAGTGGTGAGTCCTCATTCTTCGAGGACTAGTCACATGTTATCTTTCCATTTTAATTTTAGTTTCAGTTTTACTAGATCTAGCTAAGGAATGTCCCAGCATTTCTAGACAGTAGAGGCTTTATTTCAGACATAGTTAGTTCCAGCTTTAGTCTTAGAGTTTGACTTTTCATTTGTATTCAAACTCTCCATTTTCATATATTCAAACTTAGTATATGGGTATTCCCCATCATTTCATATTATTTATATAATTTAGCTTCCGCATAGTATTTATTGATTCAGTTTGCTTTAGTATGCTTATGATATGCTAGTAGGGTTAGCGTGGGGTCATTTGTAATCCTAGGTCCCATGTCCGCATCCAAGGGATAGCCTCGGGGCGTAACGATTTTAGTTCATGAATTACATATGCTAGGCCAGTTAATTCATTTTATATATATATATATATATATATATAAAATATGCCTCAATTTTTGAATGCATTATTATCAGCATATTAATTTTGCATTCTCAGTTTGCATGTCAGTATTTTGAGCTATCCAGTATTACAGTATTATAGCATTTCAGTTATAAAGTGTTAACTACTTAATCAATTGGGAGAAGCTTAATACTGAGTGAACTAAGGTCAATCCCCTCAAGTCCCAGAACTACGTTTCCCGTAGGTTGTAATTCCCCTATATGGGCATCATTTTAGTGATCACACCAGCATGCCTCTATACCTCTGGCAGGGTATATTGGGTCCTCTCAATGGGGCGTATACATCAAACTCTACATTTAGCTAATGTAGTTTTATGTCGGTTATTAGTAGCTCCCTTACAGTTCAGTCAGATTCTATTGCATTGGCCATGTTATTAGTATAGTTCAGTATTCAGTCTCATCATGTTATAAACTTGGCCATATCATTCAATCTAGCCTTGTTCAGTATTTCCAGTATCCTTATTATGTTCAGTTATATCATTCCTTATTTGCTTGTTCAGTTATGTTATTATTCAGCTTTATTCTATCATACATTCTCAGTACCTTTCAAGTACTGATGCATACTGATGAGTCCATAATTTGGACTCATTTAGGGCTTTATATGGATAGATATAGTGTCCTCAAATGCTTATTTTGTTCCAATAACTAATGTAAAATCCTTGTTTTCCAGGTATTTGGACTGAGTAACATAGCATGGACACTAATGGGAAAAAAGAAACAAGGCAACTGAAAGAACGAAGAAAAGAAGACATGTTGATCACCTAATCCATTGGGCGAGTCTCCGAGTGGCTATTACCTCACCTAAAGTTCTAGTATACCATGCACTAAAGGAGAAAATCAAGTCAGCGAGAGTAATGAGCAGTCGGTAAATCGCCAAATGATTCTGCGATGCAGTGTTCGATCGCCCAAAGTTACAGAACTTGAGGATGTTGAAGGCCAAAGCAAAAAGGAGATAGAACTAAACAAAGGGTGGATCGCCGAATTGATCTGCGATCCTGACTTACTGCGCCGAATGGCCCTTCGCAGCATATTTTTGGCGATTATAAATACATTTTCAAACATTATGTTTAGAATGAAATTTTATTCTGAAAATTCAGTAGAGTAATTTTTGAGTTTGATTTGAGAGTGTTGAGACAATATTTTCCTTAGCTTTGAAAAATTGAATTTTTCTATTTTTTGAGAAATTGGAAGTGGGTCTTTGAGATTCTTCAATTTGGACCTTTGTAAAGACAAAATTAATCTTACCTAGTTGATGGAAACATAATTTGGTAACGATTTCTATCTTTTTATGATGTCTAGCTAAAACCCCAATTCTTAGGGTGTGATTATGTGATTATGGGTTGATTTATATTATGGGTATTGCTAATTGATAGTTTAAATGCTGATTAAAAGTGATTTCAATCAGTAATTGTGGTTTAATTTAAAGGGTTATAGTTGCAAATGCAACTCTACCTTCGTGTTTTTGGCTTGCTCGAGAGAGAGGTTTTGAAACCAAGATTACTGAATTGATGGTCTGTGAGTATTGGGTTATCATGGGTTCAGCTCGAGAGAGTGAATGCTAAATCCTTTTCCACACATTCATCTCTAGAGAATGATTGGACTAAAGCGTAGGCTGTTCTTAATTGTTGTTTGTTGGTGTTCGATAGAAGCCAACTTGATTCGGGGTAAATTGTTCTAGGGAAAGTTTATCCCCACTAAAATCTAACTTATTCACTAATTTACAGTTATTTACTAACAATTGCAATTACCCATTTGTCTACCTTAGCCTATAATCCTATCACATCCCAAGAACCCGTCTCATTACCTGTTAATTCGTGTTATTTGCTGCTAATGTTGAAGCTGATATTTAAAACCAAAACCCCCTTATTTGACACTCGTGTCACCCTAAATTTGAATTATGTTTTTATTCGATAATGTCTACTCCTATGATTGACTTGAACATATTCGTAGTTTGCTATTGAATCTTAAGCATGTACCACTCCCTGTGCGATTCGACCCCATCTCATTTAGGTGGGTTATTATACTAACTAGCAATCATTGATACTCAAAATTGGATGAAGTGTCCTGATACGTGAAATCAAAATGACGTCGCTGTCGGGGAGTGGTGTTGGTTGAGAATCTTTAGCTAAGTTGAATTTTGTTCTTGTTAGTCATAGTTGAACTTACTTAATTTTAGTTTTGTTTTGCTTGTTTGTGTTGTGAAACAAGAAGTATGAGTGTGAACGAAAGTAATGGTAGCCAAGTAGGCCACCAAGATGACATCGGAAACCTCAACGATGTCAACGAGCCTAACGCTAATGACCTACATCTTATGGGTGGAATTTGTACCATTCATTTGCTTTCGGCCAAAGGGAACACGGTGTTCCATATCACAAGTACTATGTTGCAGCTTTTGCAATTGAAAGGGTTGTTCGGTGGTTTAGCTCACGAGGATCCCCATAAGCATATTAGAAACTTCATGGATGTTTGTGGACCATTCTCCTTCAAGAACATATCCCAAGAGTCGGTACGGTTGAGGTTGTTCCCATTCTCTTTGATGGGAGAAGCATGTAAGTGGCTGGCTGAATTGCCACGTGAATCAATCACTTTGTGGGAGGAGCTGGTCTCCACATTTCAAGTGTGATTTTTCCCTCATTCGAAGATGATGACTCTACGGGACAACATTCAGAGCTTCAAGCACCTGGAGGGCGAGCTAATTCATGAAACTTAGCTACGATTCAAGAAGTTGGTGCTCCAATGCCCAACTCATGGCTTGCCTGACAACGTGTTGCTGCAGTATTTTTACCAAAGTCTAGACTCGATAAACAAGGGCATTGCTGATCACTTTCTCTAGGAGTTTTAATGCAGCAACCTTATGTAATAGCAGCTCAGCTCTTGGATGACATGACCACGATAAATCGGGCTTGGTACACCCGTGAAGATTAGGTTTCCCCTCTCACGTTTAAATTGACCAAGGAGCAGATGGAGAAAGACCAAGAGAGGGACCAGAACATGGCCAAGATCATGACACAACTTGACATTTTTTCCAAAAATGTCATGGGAGCTGGTGCTCGACGTGTCAATGTCGTGGGTGTCGGGTGTTTTAATCCAGATGAGGCTAAGTTTGAGGCTTTGTACAACGAAGAGGTGATCTTCCTAGCTATTCAAGGATGTGGTTATCATTCAAACTACCTAAGGCAGGGTGGTAACCAAGGTTGGAATAGGGAGGAAGGTTGGAAGGATCATGATCGAGAGTGGAGAGACTGTAACCACACTTGGAAAGAGAGAGAAGGGGAGAAGGATAAACATGTTCCTCCCCATGAGCGCCAAAAGCCAAAGGATTCCGAGGGAGGTCGGTCGGAGGATATGCTTTCTCGTATCCTCAACAAAGTTGAGGGGTCGGACAAGACTTTGAAAGAAATGAAAGAAGATGTGTCGACCCTTAGCAAGATGGTTACCTCCCAATCAGTATCGATCAAATAATTGGAAACCCAAATGGGTCATATCTCGTCTCATTTAAACCCGAGACAACAACGGGGTTCACCTAGTGATATTATGGCCAACCCCAAGAATGAGGTTTGAGCGTGGACTTGCATTGTGCCGCGACGTTTACTAAGGTGCTGCTTGGGAGGCAACCCAAGTTTTTATTTTTTGATCTTTTTTAGTTGAAATAATGGTGTGTTGATTGTGCATGTCAAAGTGTGGAAGGTGTTTGAAAAGTGCAGGTTGGCGAGCTAGAAGTCCCCTCGGCGACTCGCCGAAGAGGTCGGTGACTCGCCGAAGAGGTCGGCGAGCCCAATTTGGACCATCATTGAACTTAAGACATTTTTAAATTGGAGTATGTAAAACTTGGCGATCCCAAGAGCTTATTGGTGATTCACCGACCATGTCGGCAATCACGACTTAGTCCACCGTTTGGACCCCCACATTAACTTGAGGTCCTGTAAAACTCGGCGGGGTAAGTACCCACTTGGCATGTCATCTAGTGGGTCGGTGAGCAAGACTAATGTCATCGAATGGGTGAGAACTGGACGGTTTTTAAAGGCCAAAGGTTTAAACTTTCAAACTCTTTTACTTTCCCTCACTGTTGAAATTCCCAAACTCACACCCGTATAATATTTTCCATATTTGTTGCATTTTTATCACATTTTAGTCATCGGATTTGAGTTCGGAGTTGGATTTCTTTGCCGCCTAGCATTTCAAAGTTTCTATTCCATTTCTAAGTTTGGTTTTCCGAACCCCAAATTCTTATATTGCAACTTCGATTCATTTGCAATTGATTTTGTCTTAGTGTTGTGTGTTGGGCCTCTCTAATCGTAATTGTATATGTGTGTGCCTGTTTTAATTTGAATATCATGCTCGTAAAGCTTATATTATTGAATTCCCACATTTTTTGTTATTTAAAAGTAATTAAAATGGTGGGGTTGTGCTTGCATGTTTGTGGTTCTAGTTGGATGAAGTCTAAGTAATCCGCATTTGTGCCAAATGATGTAATTTGTCCAATGATGGAGTGGTTGACGTCATTCTTAAGGGCAAAAGTCATCAAATGGACAAATTTGGCCAAACCGAGAGAAGTATGAGTATCCCAGGGGAATGGGTGTAATGGGTCTTATCTTAATTTTATGCATGCATGTTTTGATTTTGTTTTCGGGGGCTGCGGGGATGAATTTGGAAAATAGGGTTGAAAGTAGGCACGTTGGGCCGTTTGGTGAGTTGGGTCGAGCTCGCCGAACAACTCGACGGTTAACCGAAGTCCCCCTTATCGCCTTTAATTTCATGCTTAACCTTGAGTTTGGTTCTGTTTCTTTTGGCGAGAAGCCTGAGTTCACTGAGTGCACTCGGCGACTCACCGAAAGTCTTCCTTGATCACCCTTTCTGCGCCCATAACCCCTAAAATGCGCTGCAACTTTAGGCGGGCTAATCTTTGCTTGCCGAAAGCTATTGGCGATTCACTGAAAGGTCCTTCCCATCGCCGACATGCCAATTTTTTTGGGAATTGTTTAGCCAATCCTTTCGGCGAGCCCAATCTGGCTCGCCAAAGAGATTCGGCGACTCACCGATCGGTTCGACGAGTCTTTCTGCAACTCTTTTCTTCTGTGCCTTTGCTTGTATTACTTCTAACTTTTCCTGATGTTTTGCAGATATGGCAATGACAAACATTAACATGCCACCTCGCAAAAGAGCACGGGGTATTGTGATAAATGAAGGGGGAGCGAATCCTCCCAAAAAGGGAAGAACAGAGCCTATAACGGGAGGTCAGAGAAAAGGCAAGAGGCCCACATCTGAAAGAATGATTGCTGACTCCCTGGCTTCTTTATTTGAGCCTGAGAATGACCAGCCATTACAGTCTCGGAGGGATGAGATCCGTGCTAGATCTCACCCTGACTCACCTAGAGTCCCTTCAGTTTCCACCCCAGCAGATTCAGTACCAGCTCCGGTACCTCCTGTAGCTCCTGTACCACCAGTGGTTCCTCCTCCACAGCTACTTAACAGACTGAAAGCCGATGGGTTGCAAACAATTCTTGAGGAAAAGCTACTGCTTTTGATAGAAGGCTTAGAGGGCAGATACTCCAGGGTGAGGGACACCCTCTAGTTCCACCATTTTAAGCAGTTCACCAGGCCCCAAGGCCCGTACATACATATATGGGTCTGGGAGTTCTACTCTGCATATGGTGACCTGGTTCCTAAAACCAAGAAAAAGGCCAGTGAGTTTAGACCGGTGGGGTCCATTATGGTACGGGGGATAGTAGTGCACTGTAGCCGAGATCACATCAACGCGGTACTTGACAGGGGGTCAGACCTTGACTACCCCAACCTGGCTACCACTACAACATCATTGGATAAGCTCAAGGGATGGCTGGCGCCCCTCATCTCAGACACTACTCCGAGGTGGATAAAGGTAGGAGTCCCGATCAAGAAGAGGGACTTTAGTGTAGTTGCACGTTATTGGGTTGGATTCATCAACAACTCTATTATGCCCTCCCAAAATGATTCTATTCTTTGTCATCCTAAGGTGGCCTACCTTGGGTCCATTATTTCTAGGAAGAACATTAAAATGGGGCTTATTATTAAACAAGAGATGGCCATGAGGGCCAAGCAGATGTAGACCTCACTTCCATTCCCAGTCTTGATCACGGAGTTGTGCTGGTGTGCTGGAGTTCCCTGGGATGATACGAGAGATATTGAGGTTACTCCTTCTTCCTCCATTGACATCCAGTGTATTGAGGCCGAGTACACATGGGAAGAGGCCGACAGGAGGAGAGCAGCTCAGGTGGATACATCCCCAGAGGTGGACATTGATTCGATACCTGCAGCGGCATCTTTGCCTACTCCGGCCTCAGGGACTTTAGATACATCTGCTCTTACTTCTTCTTCATAGGCTCCGGGTGCTTCTACCTCTTTCCATCCCACCAAAGATTACTCAAGCTATGATCCTGAAGATGGGGTACTTAGCCAATTTGGCTGATGTGAGAGCTACCAGATTGGAGGTTAATGTGCCATGGATGATTGAGACTGCTATTTTAGCTGCACTTACCCCCCTCTAGACTTTCATGGACACTCTCACTGAGAGAGTTGAGGCTTGTGAGAGCAGATAGGGGGAGACCTCTGAGGTTACAGCTTTGAAAGTCGGGGCTGCGGATCTGAAGAAGGACGTAGACTATCTAAAGTCTACTGACTTCACTTCACTACCGGAGGCCACTGATGATGTTGATGTCCCAGATACTTCTGAGATTCTTCCGGCTACCACCAGAGATATATATAGGGATGGCACAGTAGCTGATGAGTCAGATGCAGAGAACGATGAGGAGCAAATTGATGTGAGGGAAGAGAGCATATATGGAGACCTGCCAAATCTAGAGGAGACGATTGTATAGTCGGTGATCCAGATATCACTGACAGAGAAATCTATGGCAGGCCCGAGTGGAGCTGCTGATACTGTGGTTGTGACTCTAGGTACTGAGACTCAGGTTCAGAGTGATGCACTGGGCAATGAGGCCCCGACAGATGGAGCGACTGTGTAGACAGGATCCCTTTTTACCTCCCTCTTTGTCTTATTTTTATTGACTTTTGGATACTTTATTACTTGTATTTGAGGATAAATAGCTTTTGTTTTGTGGTGGGGTGCGGCCCACCTTGTGTTATTATTGTTCTGTTTATATATTTGGGATTTTAGAGCTATAAATTGTGTTTAGCACTGTTGTTGTGGATGATTGAGCTTGTGGCTCATTGTTTTAATTGTAAATGATTTTTGGATCCTTCCGAAAAAATCTATGTGCCACCTCTTGTTTGTTTTTTAATGTGGTTGTTCTCTTGCAAATTTAAGTATCGGTCTTGATTAATATCGATGACTTAAATAGTGCTCATAATCGAACATAAATGAATGTGCGGCTACGATGAGGCCAAATGAAGCTGCATAGGCAATATGTGAACTTTTTGCATCTCGTTGTGACTAGCCAATTATCAAATTGAGTCTCTTGTGATGAACAATGCACACTAGCGAAAGTGTGGAATCCTGCTTGACATTGGTATCAATGCCTTGTGTGATAAGCTTACCGTGAACCATGTGTGATGGCACCTATAATTTGCACTGTTGGTCCGGTTGACTAAGTGATGCAAGCTTTTGAGATGATCTTAGGCAACTTTGAAGAGTGCGAAACAATTTGACTTTATACCTCTTTTATGGCCTACCTTGTGTGTGTGTGAACTTCGCTTGAACACCTTTTGAGCCTTAACCCTTTTTCTTGGAAGAAACTTGTTGAAATTGTGACCTTTCTTTATCCCATCACCCTTAATCCTCATGATTTGTGGTTTGTCTGAATAGCCAACTTAGTCCAAAAGCCTAAGTTGGGGGTGTGGTGAAAAGAGAAGGTAAATCAAGAAATGCAAAGAAGTCTCCTTTGACCCATGTTTTTGAGAAATATGGAACCCCTCCTTACAAAAAAAAGAGAAAAAGAAGAAAAGAATGAAAAAGTTATGTAATAAAGTTGTGAAAGTGCAAAGAAAATGGGGTGTCCAACAGTCCATGGAAAGTGAATAATGGGGTGACTTTTGAGCATGAGTGAAAAATGATGAAGAAAAGGGAAGAAAGAATTGTTCATACCACATTTCATGAGGATTACAACCATTGAACCTAACTGACCATACATTTGCACTCAGCCCCGTTACTAGCCTTGAAAAGACCTTTTTGATCTTGAGTGACCTGAAACAATTGTTGGTTGGAAAATAAGGGAAACCTTATGGGTGAAATCATGCATTGTGTTCATCTTTGTAAGTGTAAGTGTTGATTGTGATTCCGGAGCTATTAATTATTGAACCATTGTGTCTAAATATGGAATCATTCTTTGTGTGAGGGAATTTAAGTACCTTTGTTGAGCTTGAACTTGCATTTGAAGCAAGTATTGTGAGCTTGAGAATCTTTGGTAATGGTGAGTCATAACTTGAATCTTTGAGTGCACAATTAATCCTTGCATGAGTAAGTTGAGTCTTTTTGTATGCATTCATGATTGAATCTTGTGTAGCACTATTTGAGACATCCTTTTTTAACTGTTGTACTTGAGTTTTACTTGAGGAGAAGCAAATGTTTAAGTTGGGGGTGTTGATAAGTCCACAATTTGGACTCATTTAGGGCTTTATTTGGATAGATTTAGTGCCCTCAAATGCTTATTTTGTGCCAATAACTGATGTAAAATCCTTGTTTTCCAAGTATTTGGATTTAGGAACAAAGCATGGACACTAATAGGCAAAAAGGAACAAGGCAACTGAAAGAACGAAGAAAAGAAGGCATGTTGATCGCCTAATCTATTGGGTGAATCGCCGAGTAGCTATTACCTCGCCTAAAGTTCCAGTGTGCCAAGCCCTAAAGGAGAAAATCAAGCTGGCGAGAGAAGAGAGCAGTCAGCGAGTCGCCGAACGGTTCCGCGATGCAGTGTTGGATCGCCCAAAGTTATAGAACTTGAGGATGCTGAAGGCCAAAGCAAAAAAGGCGATGGAACTGACCAAAGAGCGAATCGTCAAGTTGATCGGCGATCCCGACTTACTGCACCGAATGGACCTTCGCAACATATTTTTGGTGACTATAAATACATTTTCAAACATTATGTTTAGAATGAAATTTTATTTTGAACATTCATTAGAGTAATTTTTGAGTTTGAATTGAGAGTATTGAGACAGTATTTTCCTTAGCTTTGAAAAATTGAAGTTTTCCATATTTTGAGAAATTGGAAGTGGGTTTTTGAGATTCTTCAATTTGGACCTTTGTAAAGACTAAATTAATCTTACCTAGTTGATGGAAACACAATTTGGTAACGATTTCTATCTTTTTATGATGTCTAGCTAAACCCCAATTCTTGGGGTGTCATTATGTGATTATGGATTGATTTAGCTTATGGGTATTGCTAATTGATAGCTTAAATGTTGTTTAAAAGTGATTTCAATAAGTAATTGTGGTTTAATTTAATGAGTTGTAGGTGCAAATGCAACTCTACCTTTGAGTTTTTGGCTTGCTCGAGAGAGAGGTTTTAAAACCAAGATTACTGAATTGATGGTATGTGGGTATTGGGTTGTCATGGGTTCAGCTCGAGAGAGTGAATCCTAAACCCGTTTCCACACATTCAGCTCGAGAGAGTGAGTGGACTAAAGCATAGACTGTTCTTAATTGTTGTTTGTCGGTGTTTGAGAGAAACCAACTTGATTTAGGGTAAATTATTCGAGAGAAAGTTTATCCCCACTAAAGTCTAGCTTATTCACAGATTTACAGCTATTTACTAACAAATGCAATTACCCATTTGTTATCCTTAGCCTATAATCCAATCACATCCCAAGAACCCGTCTCATTACTTGTTAATTCATGTTATTTGGTGTTATTGTTGAAGCTGATAGTTAAAACCAAAACCCCCTTATTTGTCACTCGTGTCACCCTAAATTTGAATTATGTTTTTATTCGATAATGTATACTCCTATGATTGACTTGAACATATTCTCACTTTGCTATTGAATCTTAAGCACGTACCACTCCCTGTAGGATTCGACCCTAACTCATTTAGTTGGGTTATTATACTGACTAGCGATCATTGACACTTAGAATTGGATGAAGTGTCCTGATACATGGAATCACATACTATGCGCTACATCTTCTCGTGATCTAGGTTCAGGTCCTCAGCAGTTAGATCATGTATAGATTGGTTCCCGATCTTCAGTTCAGTAGTATTAGTGGTGAGTCCTCATTCTTCGAGGACTAGTGACATGTTATCTTTCCATTTTAGTTTTAGTTTCAGGTTTGCTAGATCTAGTTGGGGAATGTCCCAGTATTTTTAGTCAGTAGAGGCTTTATTTCAGACATAGTTAGTTTCAGCTTTAGTCTTAAAGTTTGACTTTTCATTTGTATTCAAACTCTCAGTTTTCATATCTTCAGACTTAGTATATGGGTGTTCCCCATCATTTTATATTATTTATATGATTTAGCTTATGCATAATATTTATTGATTCAGTTTGCTTTAGTATGCTTATGATATGCCAGCAGGTTAGCTTAGGGTCATTCGTGATCCTAGGTCCCGTGTCCACGTCCAGGGGGTAGCCTCGGGCCGTGACACACTTGTTTCTCTCTAGTGTGTCATGCTCGGTTCACTTTTTTCATGTCCTCTAGTAACATCGTTGCTATGTCAAACAGTTGTCGCATCAGCCCACCTTGAATAAGTTGATCAACCAAGCCTTTATTGACTAAATCAAGACTGCATTCAAAGTAATGTAGTAGAAAAAATTTCCATAACATGTGTTTGACATTATAGAAGTAATTTTTGGAACAGCAATCATGTCTCATGTAGAGGCTCACCTACTATTCTTATAAAATTTGGATGTTGTTCCTTAGATTAACCATTTTCGAAGAAGGAAAGAATCTCTTGAGGAAAGCCTCAGTCAAATCCTCTGATGAAGTGATAGAATCATTTGACAATTCAGTCAACCATCGTGTAGCTTCACCCATTAAAGAGAGCGGAAACAATCTTAAACTTATGGACTCTTATGAGATGTTCTTGAACACGAATGGTCCACATATATCCACAAAATTTTGAAGGTGTTCATGAGTATCCTCATGAGCTAACACCCTAAACATTCCTCTCATTTGGAGAAGTTGTAGCATTATTTCGTTACATGAAAAACTACCCTATCCGTTGTAGGGGTTTGAATGATGTTCACCTTCATATCATTTAAATCACCCATATTTTCATTTTGTATGTAGTAAGTATCATTATCACTACCATGGTCACTCATGCTTAATACCTGGAAATCAGCAAACTACATTACCAAGCAAAACAATCTACTACAACTAAACAAATTTACAAGCTAATTTCTAAAATGGAATTCTTAGTCATCACTCTCCGGCAACGGCGTAATTTTGATAATGCTCAAACTATCCTCAAAAACTATTAAGAAAATAAGAGATTTTTATCAATAAAAATACTCAACTAAGAGTCGGGGTCGAATCCCACATGGAGTGATATAGTGCAAGGAATTATATCTAGAAATTAAGGTTGTAAATCAATTCATTTGCAGCAAGCAAGAACAATGGGTGGATGATTCCACCAAATTTACGAAAGGGTTTTGTTATCAAGAGTCACAGTTAAACTAAAACTTTTGAGATTCAAACAATTAGAAATCAATCTAGGGGGGCGGAGATTGAAATTGATGTCATATAGGGCTAATTGTGTTGCTAAATAGTGCTAAATAATCATTGATCGGCTGGGTCATCTTTAATGACCCTAATCTTGTTTCGATCTCATAATACCAATTCATAGAATCTTCTTTCGGTCTCATCTATGTGAATTACAGTTCAACCCACTTCCTTACGAAGTCTCTCTTTCGAGCAGATTTGGGGTAAAATATATCTGACCCATAACTTATCTTTCAAGTAACTCATGGACATCAAACCTATATTGCATGCATTAGAGTTACCCACTTCAATCAATCTCTTTCAAGCATCAATCGAAGATCTAAACTAGAATTATGTTTGCAATCTTAACCCATAAAATTAACCCCATGCTAATTAGTCCAAATCCATGAATGAACAACAATACAACATGACAAAATACAATAGCCACTACATTATTTCAACACCCAATCCCATAATTTCGCCCATAGAGTTGGGGTTTTAGCCACCCATCACAAAAAGTATGAAATTATACCTATCGTGCAGGTAGCCATGGATGTGATGAAATTAAACAATTATAATCAACACCCATTTGGATTTCAACTTCAAATTGTTAAATATTGTCACTCGAAAAAGGAAAACTGTCAGCTGAAGACTCACTAAAAATTTCCTTCTAGTAGCTCTCTTAAATCTTTGTCATTAATGTATTTACAGTTTCCCAAAATTGTACCAAAATTCACTATGTGACCACTTTAGTGACGTTAGTCGAGGTTGCCAAGCTAATTTAGCGGATCGTCATTTGCTTCTTAGCTAGCATTTCTCTTGCTTGCTTTAGGCTTTAGGTGTTTGAACCTTAGTTGATAAACTCGTTTGAATTGGCCTTTCACATTTGGCATATCACCAAATACCACCTTTATTCGCTCTTTAAGCATTCACTTTTCCTCCAAGTCCTGTCACCTTCGTCGATGGTCAGTATATTTACCCTTTGCGTTCGGCAAGTCGCCGTTTCTATTTAAGTTCGTCGACCTGCCTCAATTTATTCAAGTATTGAACAATGTTACTTTGGTCGAGGTCGTGCATGTTGGGAAATCCTCCTTTCTTTTTAGGCGATCAACAATGTGGAGTTTACACTACTTTCCATGTTTTTGGCCTTTCTTCCAAGTATTCATCCTTGCCTCATCCCTTAGCCTTCATAGATGCATATCATTAAAATATCATCAAAGAGGAAATAATTAGGCATTGAGGTAACTAATTGTTGAACTAAATAGGCCTATAATGAGGGTAAATCTACCACTCGTCAGTGATACAGATATGGGCTTTATGCCGATGAATAACTCAAGAATTGAAACTATTAACTTGTACAATGTATGTTTATTTGTTGCATCTATATTCATCTTAAACTATGATCATACATATACAATCATTATCCTAGGTTATTTATATTTCAAAAGAGATGATTATTGTGGTTGAAAGGAAAATGTTTTGGGCAAGGGATATATGGACCTCGCGTATTTGACATGGGTCTCAACTCCTAGCTTAACATTATGTAGAAGGTGTATATCGTTAGGTGTTGTAATGAACCTCTAGTTCATTTTCTATGTTTTCCATATTTTGGTTTTTAGAGCATTCCTATAGCTTCCCCAAGTCATTTTTGACTTGCTGGGACTAGCAAGATGGTCACCGGGAAGTTCATTTGGATTTTTATTAATGTTTCCCTGTTTTTTGACTTTCTAAATTTTAGATGATTGACTTCAGTCAATACTTCAGGTAAACAACCTCATGTAGCATTCTTGGGACATATGGTGTCTAAGGACGAAATTATGGTAGACTTTGTAAAGATTGAGACAGTTTGTGATTGGGCTACGCGCACTTTGGTGTTGGAGATTTAGGGTGTGTTTGGTATGAAGGAAAATAAAATGTTCTCTATGAAATAAGTTGGTTTCTAACTTATTTGCATATGTTTTGTTAGTGCGTAGAAAATATCTTCCTGAAAATATTTTCTAATATATGATTGATGAATATATTTTTTTTAGAAAATATCATTTAATTTTAGCTATATAGTAGAAAATATGTTCAGGAAAATAGTTTTTGACCTGGAAACCAACCTCGATAATAGATCTGGCATCCGAACCCAACACCATGATCAAAAAACCTGACCCCAACCCCAACCCGAGACCGACCCTGACTCGAGACCTCAACTCTGACTCTATATCTTACTCCAACTCTGACTCGAGACTTGAACACAAACCCAACCCTAACACGAGACCCAACATCTACCTTGACCCGAGACTCCAAACCCCGACACTCGACCCAATTCCGAACCCAAAAAGCTCGACCTCAACCCCAACTCGAGATCTAACCCTAACCCCAACCCCACCTTAAGATTCAACCTTGACCCAGACCCTAACCACGACTCAAGACTCCACCTTGACCCAAAAATCAACTTGAGACCCAACCTCGTCCTCGACTCGAGACCCAACTCTGAGTCCAACTTAATTCCAATCCTAATCCAAAACCCGATAGCGACCCTGATCCCAACCTGAGACCTGAACCTGACCCCAACCCCAACTTGAGACCCGACCTTAATCCTAAAAATGAGTCGAAACTCAACTCTTTCCTTGACCCAAACCTGAATGTAACCCTAACATTTGACTCGACCCCAATCCAGACTTGAGATCAGACCATGACCTGAGACTCGATACCAACTTGAGAGCTGAACCCGACCTAAGATCCTACCCAAGCCAAAGACTAAACTTGACCTTAACCCTGACTCGATACCTTACCTTTACCTAAGACCCTGACCTTAATCTCGACCTTAATCTTGAGATCCAAACCAAACCACAACCTCAACCCTAGACCCGACCTTGACCCTAGATCCTGACCTCGACACCTGAACCTTATCTTGATCTTGATGTCGAACCCGATCCTGACCTTGATCCTGAACCCGACCCCAAACTTAACCCAAAAATCAACCTCGAACTTGTCACGACCCGAGCCTACACCCTGGATGTGACAGGCGTACAAGACTCCGAAGAGACTCATACAAGCCTCATAGCATTCATAACATAAGAACATAGGAAAATAGTACGGAATTTAAAACTTTTCTTTACAATCGAAGTCATTTTTCATAAAAACGAACGGAAGTCTTTCTATACTTTGTCTCAAACCATCTAGAACCATAAGACTTAAAACATTGGGACACAGCCCATACAAAAGCTCTAAACATAATAATAAAAGACATAAAGGGACATAGTGAGTTCGTCCTCGAAACTATGAGGACTCACCAAATCTTCAACTCCATGCTCCTTAGAAACCAATCTCCAAGAATAGAACATCAAGTCTCCAAACCCTACACTTTTGTAAAAATGTAGAAATATGGGTTAGCACACAAAAATGTACCAAGTATGATAGCCATGCAAAAATCATGCTTAAAACGGACATTTGGTTGAAAAACATGAATTATGCCAATTTTGAGAAAGCATCATGAACTTTAGCAAAAGGCATAAGATACAATAACATTCAACATATAAGCCATTTCATCACATTAGAACATTCACCTCAAGCAACCCTAAGCTATACTTGTGCAATGTGAGAATAGCATCCCATACTACTATTCCCACTAAGTACCACTTTGAGATCACCTTAGATGTACTTACCATTCTTCCTTTTCATCTTTAGACAATACCCACACATAAGGAACATAAACATTTCATAAGTCATGACAAGGAAAGTAACTCATAATACAATCCAAGTAAAGCATGCATCATCACATTAAGCATTTAAGTCATATTCTCATTAGCTTCATTAAGAGCTCTTTCATTCATTAGACATTAAGACATTGGAGAATCACACCATAGCCCTCTCAAAGCCTACTCGTGCAATGCGTGGATGGCATCCCATAATACCACCCACACTTCATAGAACTTCTCAAGCAACCATATCACGTATCTCACATGATGGGAATAAGCATTAACCGACATAGACCATGTGAGCGTAACATGGAATCTGATGTACTATCCCACATCGTAAGGGTTGGTCTACTTGCCTAAGGTAGGACCGGTAACATTTTAGCTTAGGTGGATCCACTAGCTAATATTCTATGTGGGCACATAGTTATGGGATAAGAAAGATGTTCATTGAAGACTCGGCCTAACGTAGGGAGAGCTTCCATCTTACCATATCCACTCGGTGCTTAGCCTCTATTCCCATATAGTAGTTCATTTTCATTAACATTATCGTACTTGAGAGGGCTACCAACATTAGGTCTACCAACCCAAAGTACAATACACATGAAAGGGCCACCACCATTAGGTCTACCGATTCAAGGTACATTATGAGGATAGCTCATTGAATCCTCAAGAAAGGGCCACCACCATTAGGTCTACTGATTCAAGGTTCATCATTTCACACATGAAAGGGCTACCAACATTAGGTCTACCAATTCAAGGTTTATCATCACATTAGTTTCTAACTCATCATGAAGGTCCACCACCATTAGGTCTACCGGTTCAAGACATAGCCTAGAATACCTCATCATTCATTTATGAAAGGGCTACCAACATTAGGTCTACCGATTTGAGATTTATCATTACATCCATTCATAGACTCTTCATGAAAGGGCTACCAACATTAGATCTACCGATTCATGTTCATTAAGTCAAGATACATTAGCTACTCAAGAATAGGATGCCTAAGCCTACCAATTCAAGGTACTTCAATAAAGATCACATTCATTTACACAAGAAAATGATGCCCTAAGCCTACCAATTCAAGGTACATCAATCAACATTACTTTCATTTACACAAGAAGAGGATGCCTAAGCCTACCAATTCAAGATACAACATTCACATTACTTTAATTTATACAAGAAGAGAATGCCTAAGCCTACCAATTCAAGATGTAACATCAAATTCTAGAAACCCTTCACATTCTACCATCATCATTCATAAGTGTTAATTGAGAATAAGCTTTCAATAATAACACAATTGCATTCTAAACATGATCATAATACTTTCATTGTAACCACATTCATATACTTCACATCATAATCATACATATATAAATCATACTTTTCCCTTCAAGGTTATGAATCAATGTAAACCCAAACATCTAGAATACTACATTATATAAGGGAAATATCATGATTCAATAACTAATTCAATATAAACATAAACAATTCAACATGATCCCATAATCAATCAACCCAAATCACAAACTTCCAATTTAGTATTTTGGGGGAAACATGGGTTCATAGTGGAATTCAACATAATTCATCATTTATTAAACAATTCATTCATAATTCCTCATATATAAACCTTTGAAAATGTTTTGGAATTGAACCCATGATTGGATTGAAAACCCTAGGTTTTTTTGGGGGATTTTGGAAACTTGAAATCATCTTTTGATAGGGCTCCTTGAATGAAACTTAATCAAGGATGAAGACTACCATACCTTTATGGAAGAAACTCCACAAAAACTGAGTGAGGAAGATGAAATCTTGAGCTTCAAACCTTGACTCCTTCTTCTCCAATGGTGGTTTCTAGAGAGAGAATATTTGGAGAGGAGGGTAGTTTTTATTTTGGGTTTTGGAAATAATGAATTGAAAAAGGAGTTTAATACTTTATATAGCCTTAAATAACTCTAATTAATCAATATAAACCGTGCCCAACCCCTAACTAATTAATTATGAATTTACTAAGTTGCCCCTCAACTTGGCTGAATTGGACAGCTTACAGGTGATGACTTATGAAACCCCACCCACGGACCGTGGGTGGGTCCACGAGCCGTGCTGGCTATCCGTGGTTTGGATCCGGACCTTGTCATCTACAGCCTTGACCTACGACCAAGCCCTACGGGGCATGGATGGACCTACGGGGCGTAGGTCTCATCCGTAGGTCACAACATTTTTGACAGCTTTTTGGTTTTTGGGGTTTAAACTTTAGGGTCCCCCTCAAGGACCCTTGGTTGGTCCTTGGGGGGTCGTACCTTGATGTTTAACCCCTAAACCCCTCAACATAAGCTCGGGAAGACATTTTACAACACAAAATCCCATATCAAACTCAACAACACAATCGTTAGGCTCTAGTTTCACTTACTAGTTTTTCGGGTCGTTATATTATCTCCCCCTTAGGAACATTCGTCCTCGAATGACACTTTAAACACTTTAAGGAATTAACGACTCAAGACTAGCAGCCCATCATGCATGAAACATCATAACAATGCACAAACTTAGGAGGAAATATCAACTCCATCTCAAACATACTCAATGTAATACAAGGAAGTAGGAACTACATCTACAAACTCATTATGCATGCAAACTTCAACATTTCTCATTTCATTGGAGGAATCATCTTCTCCAACTCAAATCATGGTCATCATAACATCATTAAGCACATTATGCAATTACTCTTAAAAGCACAGTTAGGCATGTTCAACATTCAATCCTCACGAAGCATATAGGCAACTCATACTAAATGCACATCAACATGAGGAACATAATTTATAAAAAATCATTTTCTCATTTAAACATGAATTCATCAAGGACATGCATAACATAAGGAGATCATGGAAACACATGATCACATATGACTCCAAAACATGAAACAAGCTACAAGGAACTCTTGGTCTCAAACTTGAATAGGAATAGAAGAAAGAGATAAGGATATCAGAACTCTCAACAACTTTACTATCAACATACCATCTCCCCCTTGGGAGTAAACCCATACCAACTATAAGGAACCATCAACATACCGGTGCCTTTATCCGGAAGAGCTCCTTTGTCCCCTCTAGTAGCATCATTTACTAGGACACCACTCCTCAACATTTTTCATGGATGGAACTTCTTTATCATTCTATTTCTTCACTTGTCGGTTTAAGATCTCAACCGGTACTTCTAAACTAGGGAGGCTCTCATTAAGCAACTCTTGCTCACAAACAACCTTACCAACACCACTCAAGGTAAAAATTCAAGTCAACCTAAATCATGAACATCAAGAACACTCCTCGACCTTGCTATCTAAGCACATTATCTCCCCCTTGGGAGCAAACCTATACAAACTCTTTTAAGCATTACTTCTTTCAATTCCAAGGTCGGAGCAAATCATCACTAAACCTTCACACTCATCCCACAAGATGATTCTAAACCAAGGTGAATTACACTTCTACCCTTCTTAGAGAAGTCTACTCACTTCACACATCTAGGTATTTCCAAAGTACCTTATTCACCCAAATCTTTCAACAAAACACATAACCATAAATTAGCCCATCTACACCAAAATTCATCATCTAATTATATCATACAAAGGCTCATCTAGTCACATAGCCACAATTGGCATCACTACTAACCTTTTTCTCCCTCGATCCTTGTAACACGAGTCCTTCAAGTGGCCATATCCTAAAGACCATCGGATAAGGAATAAGAGAGAGACCTTATAGAGTTAAACTCTATGGCACGACTTGAAGAATGAAGAAGTGAGATTTTCCTAACATACAATAGCCTCATATTCATAGATGTGGCACGATTCACATTTATGAACAAGACTCTACAAGACGTGGTTTGAGACATCTTAAAACCATCCTAAAATCTTGTGCTTTGATACCATGTTTGTCATGACCCGAGCCTACACCCCGGACGTGACACGGCGTACAAGACTCTAAAGAGCCTCATACAAGTCTCAGAGCATTCATAACATAAGAACATAGGAAAAATAGTGTGGATATTTAAAACTTTTCTTTACAATCGAAGTCATTTTCATAAAAACAAGCGGAAGTCTTTCTATACTTTGTCTCAAACCATCTAGAACCATAAGACTTAAAACTTTGGGATGCAGCCCATACAAAAGCGCTAAACATAATAATAAAAGACATAAAGGGACATAGTGGGTTCGTCCTCGAAACTACGAGGACTCACCAAATCTTCAACTCCATGCTCCTTAGAAACCTATCCTCCAAGAATAGAACATCAAGTCTCCAAACCCTACACTTTTGTAAAAATGTAGAAATATGGGTTAGCACACAAAAATGTACTAAGTATCATAGCCATGCAAAAATCATGCTTAAAACGGACATTTGGTTGAAAACCATGCATTATGGCAATTTTGAGAAAACATCATGAACTTTAGCAAAAGGCATATGATACAATCACATTTAACATATAAGTAATTTCATCACATTAGAACATTCACCTCAAGCAACCCTAAGCTATACTTGTGCAGTGTGAGAATAGCATCCTATACTACTATTCCCACTAAGTACCACTTTGAGGTCACTGATTTCACGTATCAGGACACTTCATCCAATACTAAGTGCCAACGATCGTAAAGTAGTAATATAACCCAACTAGTGAGTTGGGGTCGAGTCCCAAGGGAGTGGTTTGTAATTGAGAATCACTAGGTAAGTAAGAATATGCTCAAGTCAATCATAGCTAAATACATTTACAAATAAAAGCATGGTTCAAATTTGGGGTGACACAAGTGTCAAATATCAGGGGGATTCATTTCAACTATCAGCTACAACAGCAAATAATACGAAAATAACAAGTATAGAGACGGGTTCTTGGGATGTGATTGGATTATGGGATAAGGTAGACAACCGGGTAATTGCAATTAATAGTGAATAGTTATAAATCAGTGAATAAGCTAGAATTTAATGGGGATAAACTTTCTCTCGAACAATTTACCCCGAATCAAATTGGGTGAACAATTTACCCCGAATCAAATTGGGTTCTCTCGAACACCAACAAACAGCAATTTAGAACAGCCTTCGCTTTAGCCCATTCATTCTCTCGAGCTGAAAGTGTGGAAAAGGGTTTAGGGTTCACTCTCCCGAGCTTAACCCATGACAACACAATACTTACAGACCATCGATTCAGAAATTTTGGTTTTAAAACCTCTCTCTCGAGCAAGCCAAAAACACGAGGTTAGGATTGTATTTGCAACTACAACCCATTAATTTCAACCACAATTAATGAATGAAATCACTTTTAAACAGCATTTACACCATCAATTAACAATACCCAACAACTAAATCAACCCATAATCACACCCCAAGAATTGGGGTTTTAGCTAGACATCATAAAAAGGTAAAAATTGTTACCAGGTTGTGTTTCCATCAACTGGGTAGGATTGATATTGTTTTTACAAAGGTCTAAGATGAAGAATCTTCAACACCACTTCCAATTTCTCAGAAATGGAAATCTTCAAAGCTAAGGAAATATTGTCTCTAAAATCGATTCTCAGCTCTCCAACTTGAAAACTAAAATAAAATTAAAACTATTCAATATTAGATACTAAACTAAAGATTTAAAAACGTATTTATAGTCTCCCAAAAATGTTCTGCGAAGGACCATTCGGCGCAATAAGTCGGGATCGCCGATCCACTCGATGATCCACCCTTTGGTCAATTTCATCACCTTTTTGCTTTGGCCTTCAGCAACTTCAAGCTTTGTAACTTTGGGCGATATGGCACTGCATCACGGAACTGTTCGATAACTTGCCGACTACTCCTTTCTATCGCCGACTTGATTTTCTCCTTTAGGGCTCGCACATTGGAACATTAGGCGAGACATTAGCCATTCGACAATTCGCCCAATGGATTAGGCTATCCTCAGGCCTTCTTTTCTTCGTCATTTCAGTTGCCTTGTTCCTTTTTGCTCATTAGTGTCCATGCTTTGCTCCTCAATCCAAATACCTGAAATTCAAGGATTTACATCAGTTATTGGCACAAAATATGCATTTGAGGACACTAAATCTATTAAAATGAAGCCTTAAATGAGTCCAAATTGTGGACTCATCAACACCCCCAACTTAAACTTTTGCTTGTCCTGAAGTAAAACTCAAGTTCAGCAGTTCAAAAGGGATGTCTCAAACAGTGCTACACAAGACTCAATCATGAATGCAAACAAAAAGACTCAACTTACGCATGCAAGGATCAATTGTGCACTCACAGATTCAAGTTGTGACTCACCATTATCAAAGAATCTCAAGCTCACAATACTTGCTTCAAATGCAAGTTCAAGCTCAACAAAGGTACTCAAATGTCGTCACACAAAGAATGATTCCATATTCACACACAATGGTTCACAATTTTAAAGCTCTGGAATCAAATGCAACGCTCACGCTCATAAAGATGAACACAATGCATGACTTCACCCATATGTTTGCCCGTATTTTCCAATCAACCCTTGTTTCAGCTCACTAGAGATCAAAAAGCTTTTTTCAAGGCTTGTAATGGGGCTGAGTGTAAAGGCAAGGTCATTTAGGCTTAATGACTTCTATCCTCATGAAATGTGGTGTGAACAACACTTCCTTTCCTTTTCTTCATCATTTTCATTTGTGCTCAAAAGTCATCCCATTATTCACTTTCCATGGGTTGTTGGAAATCCCATTTTCTTTGTATTTTCACAACTTTATTCCACAACTATTTCATTCTTTTTCTTCTTTTTCTCTCTTTTTTTTTTGTATGGAGGGGTTCCATTTTTTCTCAAAACCATGGGTCAAAGGGGACTTTCTTGCACTTCTTGATTTACCTTCTCTTTTCACCACACCCCCAACTTAGGCTTTTGGACAAAGTTGCTATTCAAACAAACCACAAATCATGAGGATTATGGGTAATGGATCAAGGAAGGTCACAATGTCATCAAGTTTATTCCAAGAAGAGGTTAAGGCTCAAACGGGGTTCACACACTCACAAGGTAGGCAACAAAAGAAGTATAATATCAATTGTTGAACACTCTTCAAAGTTGCCTAAGATCATATCAAGAGATTGCATCACTTAGTCAACTGGACCAACGAGGCAAATTCTAGATATCATCACACATGGTTCACGGTAAGCTCATCACACAAGACATAGACACCAATGTCAAACAAGACTCCATATTTTCGCTAGTGTACAATGTTCATCATAAGAGACTCAATTCGATACTTGGCTAGTCACAACGAGATGCAAAAAGTTCACATATTGTCTATGCAACTTTATTTGGCATCTTCGTAGCCGCACATTCACTTTTTTCTATTATGAGCACTATTTAAGTGATCGGTATTGATCAAGACTGATACTCAAATTAGCAAAAGAGGCTCCACATTTAAACACAAACAAAAGGTGGCACAATTTTTTTGGAAGGGTCCAAAAATCATTTACAATTAAAATAAAACAATGAGCCACAAGCTCAATCATCCACAAAAATAGTGTAACACACCATTATAGCTCAAAACCCAAATATATACACAAAACAAGAGAGTCACAAAAGGTGGGCCTCACCCCATCATAAATAAAATCATTTGTCCTCAAATGCAAACAAAAATATCCAAGAGTCAAAATAAAGAAAGACAGAGAGGGAGGTAAAGAAAGGATCATGTCTACTCAGTCACTCCATCTGTCTGGGCATCAGTGCTCGGTGCATCAATATGGACTTGGGCATCATTGCCCGGAGTAGTGCTCTGGTCTCGAGCCTCAGTACCCGGAGTCACCTCAGAAGGACCAGCTCCACTGGATCCACCCATGGATTCCTCTGTTAGTGATGTCTGGATCACCGACTACACAATAGTCTCCTCAAGATCCGACAAGTCTCCATATAGGCTCTCCTCCCATACCTATATCTGCTCATCATCGGTCTCGGCATTCGATTCATCAACTACTGCCTTACCCTTATGCAGATCTCCGGTGGTAGCCGGAGGAATCTCTGAAGTCTCAGGAGCATCCAAATTGTTTGCAGACTCGAGTAATGAAGTGAAGTTTGTAAACTTTAGATAGTCTACATCATTTCTCAGATCAGCAACTTCGACTTTCAAAGTCGTAACGTCGGAGGTCTCCTCTTGCCTGCTCTCACAAGCCTCAAGTCTCGTGGTGAGAGTTTCAATAGAAGTCTGAAGGGGGGTCAGTGCAGCAATGATGGCACTCTTTAACATCCATGGGATGTCTCTCTCAATTCTGGTAGCCCTCACATCAGCTGAATGGGCCAAGTGCCCCATCTTCAGGAGCATAGCCTGAGTGATCTTGGTCTACTGGAATGAAGTGGATGTGCCTGGAGCTTGTGAAAAGGAAGAAGGGGCAGACGTACCTGAAGGCCCGGAGGCAGAAGTAGGCGAAGATACCTCTGTAGGTATCGAATCTAAATCCACCTCCAGGGACGTGTCCACCAGAGCTACCATCCTCCTGTCAGCCTCCTCTCTAGTATACTCAACCTCAATACGCTGGATGTCAGTGGAGAAGGACGGGTTAACATCAAAATCTCTAGCAGCATCCCGGGGCACTTTAGCATGTCGACACAGCTCCGTGATCAGTACTGGGAATGGCAACGAGGTCTGCCTCTGCTTGGCCCTCATGGCCATCTCCTGCTCAATAAAGAGTCCTAGGTCGATGCTCCTCCAGGATATGATAGATCCAAGGCAGGCTGCCTTAGGATGGCGTAGGATGGACTCGTTCTGGGATGGCATTATGGTGCTGCTAATGAAGCCAAACTAGAAATGAGCAGCAATACTCAAATCCCTCATCTCTATAGAGACCCCTGCCTTAATCCACCTCGGGGTTGTATCGAAAATCTGAGGGGCCAACCAGCCATTCAATTCATCTAAGGACTAGCAATAGGAAATCCATCATAAGGACGCTCTAAATGTAGAGATCTACCCAAAACATTGTGGATGTGCTCACTGTTGCACCCAACTTCCTTACCCCGGACCATGACCGACTTAACCGGTCTGAACTCACTGGCTTTCTTCTTACTTTTCGGAACTAAATTACCATAAGTTGTACAGAACTCCCAAACCCATGAAGGAATATAGGGGCCTCGGGGCCTGTGAACTGCTCGAATCTGTGGAAGTGAAGGGTGTCCCTCACATCTGAGTACTTGCCTTCCAGTCCTTCTGTCGATAATAGCTTTTCCTCCAGAATTATGTGCAATCCATCCCCTTTTAATCTATTGAGAAGCCTAGGAAGAGGGACGACTGGTGGCACAGGAGCCACAGGAGGTGTCGGAGCTGGCACTAGGTCTGCTAGTGTAGGAGCTGGAGGGACTCTGGCTGAGTCAGGGTGAGTTCAAGCCCGGATTTCATCCCACCGGGACTACAAAGGTTGGTCGTCCTCAGACTCAGATAAAGCAGCCTGGAACCAGTAGTCACCTTGTCAGATATGGGCCTCTTGCTCCTGCTCTGCCCTCCAGTTGGAGGCTCTTGCCTTCCTCTTTTTGGAGGATTTGATCCCACTTTGTCGATTGTGAAGCCCCGTACTCTTTTTCGGGGTGGCATGTCTATGTTGGTCTTGACGATGTCTGCAAAACATCGGGAAAAAGTTAGAAACATTTCAATCAAAGGAACAGAAAAATAATTGCGGACAAACTCGTTAAACAGGTCGGCGAGTCACCGAATCGCTTTGGCGAGCTAGATCAGGCTCGCCGAAAGGATTGGCTCAAAATTCTCTAAAACATTCGACAAGTCGGCGAAGGGAAGGCCTTTCGGCGAATCACCAAAATCATTCGGCGAGCAAGGGTTAGCCCGCCGAAAGTTACAGTGCAATTTAAGCTACAAAGGTGCAGACAAAGGGCGATCAAGAAGACTTTCGGCGAGTCGACGAGTCAACGAGTGCTATCGGCGACCTCAAGCTTCTCACCGAAAGTTACAGAGTCAATCTTCAAGTATAGCATGAAATTAAAGGCGAGATAGGGAACTTCAGTGAATCGCCGAGTGATTCGGCGAGCTCGACCCAGCTCGCCAAACGACCCAACATGCCTACTTTTAACCCAACTTCTCGAATTCGACCCCGCAACCCCTAAAAACAAAATCAAAGCATGCACAACTCAAATTAAAACAA
>JAJOOR010018252.1:0-39657 GCA_036250505.1 Solanum acaule | reverse complement strand
GGTTGGATTAGCTGACAGATGGTTGTCAATTCAAGAAAATTAAACTCCCCCCCCCCCCCCCACACACACACATATACCACCACCACACACCTTCATCTCATATGATATAATATAAGGAAGTCACTATTTTATGATGTTTGAGATCTTTTTTCGCACGGGGTGTGAAATTCTTTCCTTATTCTTTTTGAAAAACAAAATCAATAATATGGGTATATTAGAAAAGGAATGTTAGGGAGTAATAATAACAAATTCTACAGCCTCAATGCATAGTATGATAGTAATATTCTAACATATTAGTAGTACTATTTATATAAGTTAACTTGAAAATAAGTGTGACTGTATCAACATAATTCCTTATTTATACATTCCTAGTTAGCTTTTGTCATGTTAAGAACAGTAAAGTTTAATTTTCTTTTATTTAGTAACTTATGCGATTGAGGACACATGCAATTATTTCGATCCACAAATCAAGGTTTGTTGGATTAACTGAGATCCAATAATCGCCCGTACCATGAAAAGATTCAATATAGTAACGCAAGACGATGAATGTAAATGAAGTTGTAACCCTTCACTCCTTTTTAACTTGGTGTTAGGGCAAACATCTACCAAAAGATCATGTGGAACATTTGGCTGTTTAGTTAAGTTAATCTACATATAACAATGTTGTTTGAGTTGTAGAGTGTATTCACCAAATATAAAAGAATCTGAGGATGTTAGGGTAACCTTAAGATATGTTGTTCAAATTAGCTTATAAATATTAATTTTATTTCGCAAAAATCTATAAAATTTGTTTCCTCCTACGCAACTCACTCAAATGAGCGAGAGTGAAGAACTTGAGGATATTATAATTTTGTGACAAAATGAAGTAACACCAATATCTAATAAATTAGTTGTACAAATAAGTAGCTTCACATATAATGAAAAGTCAAAAAACTAAATTTGAAAAAGTGTTGAGAATAGCCATCATTTTTGTAACGAAAAAGGGTCAAAAATATCCTTGAACTATAGGAAAAGTTCTATAAATGTCCTCCATCCATCTTTTGGTCTAGAACTACTCTTCTACTCATCTTTTTGGTCTAAAAATACTCTTCCATTAAATTTTTTGCCTCACTCATACCCTTGAAACTAACAACCCTCTCTTTATTTATTGATTTTTTTAAAATACTAATTATGTGTCATTTTCTTATTGAATGAAATAAATCAACATATAAATCAGTTGTTGCTTGACATCGATGTAGGCTAGGTTCTTACAATTGAGTAGTTATACTTGCTTTTACCTCATTCTATCTTGTAAATATTCAGAGACATTATGTATAAGCCTTCAAGTATGGAGTCTGGATGGTCAGAGATCACTATTATGTGTTGTTAGGGCAGAGATGATGTAGTGGCTAGGGGTGGTTCTCTAGTTCTTGATTTGCCTTGAGTTCCTTGTTGGGAGGGTGGTATGTTTCCGATTATGTATATATACATGTCTACGGCTTGTAGTATCATTATTGTGCAATGCATGGTAGAGAACACATAGGAAGCATATGTAATGACAACATGTTGATAATCTCATACAATGAGTTGGTTATGTAACTTGTGGTTTCAAGTGTTTTGTTCATGAGGGTCTTGGTTTTGTAATGAGTTCTGGGTTTAGTTTGCTACGGATGAGTTGGTCGAAGTGTCACAACCCAAGAACGGACATGATGACACTTGTCTATTCTGACCAAGACAAGTCAGCCTCAACCCAATGAAACGGAAGACATACAGAAAGTAAAGCAAGAATAACAAAATGTGGAAAACTTAGTCATTCTAATATAACCACCAAAACCTGGCTATCACCTGTACAAACCACTAATACACAAGATACGAAAATGAAAATAAGTACAAATCTCAATGTCTTTGTTTCTCAAGTAGAACAAAGCATGACATAAAGGAAAAAATCATGTGGAACATTTTTCTGTTTTGTGAAGTTGATCTGCTTATAACAATGTTGCTTGAGTTGTAGAAAGCCAATGTCTTCACCAAATATAAAAGAATTTGAGGATGTTAGGCTATGCTTAAGATATTTTGATCAAATCAGTTTATAAGTACAATTTTTTTCGTAAAAATCTTAAAAATTTGTTTCTTCCTTGCAAGTTGCAACTCACACAAATGAGCGTGTTAGTTGTACTAATAAGTAGCTTCACACATAATGAAAAGTCAAAAGCACTAAATTTATAAAAGTGTTGAGAATAACAATCATTTTTCGAAATGGACTTAAATTAATAAGAGTTAAATTATTCTTTCAATGTATAATTTAATTTGTATACAAATTACCTATTATCTATGATTAATATAGAGATGTTATAAAATAAATAAAAGTTATTAACTAAACTAAATAAGAAGAAAGAAGGAGAAGAGAGAATTGTATGTTGCTCATTGATATAAGGAATTGAGAGAGGGAGAAGCTTATCACTATTTTCACTATAACATGGCCATATTATAGGCCTAGGAAATAACATACTTGGGCAAGAGAGAGAGCTACAGTAAGTGGTGGTACTTGGGCACCAAGTTTGGCAATAGCTTGGAAATAGGGGTGGGTCCCATTGAAAAGCCACATGGACATTCATTTTATATTTTACAACACTCCCTCTTGGATGTCCATGTAAAAGATTCATTATATATATATATATATATAGAGAGTTATTCTTAATATGCATTGCTTGTTGTCTCCTAAATTGCTTGAAGGAAGCTACTTCTAAGTTGATTGTATGAACCTATATGCAGAGGTACTTGTAAGTAGCTTATAGGAATCTGCTTGTGTAAGCTGCTTATAGGAACTCGGTTGTGGAGCTGCTTGTAAGTTGATTATAGGAATCTACTTGAGGAGCTGCTTCTAAGTTGCCTACTTGAATTTAAACTTATTCAGAGAACTATGTAATCGGTATCTACAATATGATGTATTAACTACTCATTGGAGTTCATCATAGATAATGTGCCTCGTTAAAACCTTACTAGAAAAAATCCTGTGGGAAAAAGTCCTAGTGAAGGAAAAAGAGTACGCATATCTTTGTAATACGCTTTGAGAGCTGCCTCATTAAAAACCTTACCAGGAAAACCCATTGGAACAAAACCTTGGTTAAGGGAAAAAGAGTGCAGCACGTATTTACTCCCCCTGATTAAAACATCATTTAATTCTTGTAAAGGATGTCTCCCAATCTTATACTTAGCTTTCCAAATGTTGATATTGATTATGTCTTTGTGATCAAATCACATTCATAAAGATGTTGCATCCGATGTTGCATCCTTGAGCTTATCTTGATATATCGTTTTCTTGTCTGTTGGGTATGTTGAGTTCATCCAAATATATTTTTGACAATCTCTTAGTTTGTGACATCGGCGGCGTAGACAAATTGCTCATGTGACTTGTTTGTAGCAGTATTCAAGTAACAAAGACTTTCATGATAATAAAATTGACTATCTTGTAAGATAATATGATATGACAGTATTCAGATCAAACTTGGTATAAATCAAATGATTTCCTGTAGTTTCATAACCAATAAATCTTGACAAGATTGGTTAGAATAAATAAATTTATAAATCAATATTTGATTCACTTTGATATCTCTATTGATAATAGTAATGTTATATTTTGCATGCACATTAATAATATTATCACACCATCAATAATAATAGCAAAATACATAAGTGCACCAATTGCACTACGACATGGTACTTTCTAACCACTTTAATGCAATCGAAACTGATCTTTATGTTAAGCGATCTCACAATCATTGGGGTACTATTCAATGGAATTGCTTTAAAATCTTTTAAATCCTTCAGGAATTTACATATAACATTTACTGTCTAGCTAGATATGACAATCATTCATCATGCATATTCAAGTGTTTCATGTATTGTCAGAAATCTCATTGCATCCACCTTAGGAGAATACATCTCCATACAATAATGTCAGGACTTGCAAAAAATCTTTATTTTTCAATGCACAAGTCGTGCTTTATATTTTACAATTTTACTTATCGCACAATAATTTATTTGTACCCCACTGACATTATATCTTGGTATATGGACAAAATAAGTCCAAACCATCACTTTTCCAAGTGAGATAAAATATACTATTTTCTTTGGCCAATCATTTATTCGTCAACTTTCGACAGATTTAATATCAAGATCCTCATCACCATTTATAATTTTGAGCGCTAAATTATATTCAAGATATCGTCGACGGTTATATGATATTGATTCTAATGTGACATAACTTATCAAGCTCACTTTATTTTTCATCATTTACAGGTACTTGAACCTTTGCCAAGGTTTTATAAAGTGTTATGTCATGGTGCTCTTTCTAAAGCATGTGCCTCATTATTATGACCATCTTGATCATTTGCTCCTTTTCTTCTTCAAAAAGTTTTATCTTTTGAATCGATTAATTATCACGCTTCAGGCGTGCCATAAATTATGTCCTTCAAGGACTTTCTATTGGAGCATTCATAACTGGATTATAACATAGGGTCAGCAAATGCGTCTGACAGTTGACTTAAATTATCTCTTCAACGAGGATCATACCAATGATAATTCATTATGTATAATGTATTTTCCAGTCGCTTATCTCCCCCTAATGTTAGAGAATCTAACATTAACCCAATCTTATTTGGGGATTCATCTTTGTGCATTGCGTAATGGTGGAGCAATGGAATAATATACCGCACATTTAAATTTCTAGATGAGAATTATTTTGTTCCTGACCCTGAACCAATTGTGATAGGGGAACCTTGTTGGCTTGATACGTACAAGTGTTGCTACACTTTAAATAACACATCTCATACTAAATTTCTTTTGGGAGTTTTGTTCTCATAACCAATGGTTTAGCTATAATTGGAGGCATATACTTTCTTCTTAAACCACTTGGATATATACCAATATTATCAATATAGTTTTATAATTTGAAATGTGTTCTTGATTTATCAATTCGAGCAAACAAACTTTGCAAAAATCAAATTGCAAGTTGATAATGAAGCACATGTGACCATACATAGATGCATCTATATCATAGTAAGTAGTCCAAATGGCGGGTGAATGGGCCCATATTCACCTTTTTATACATTTCAAAATTTCGGGAGATACAATCTCAACCTTAACTGGTACAATGATAATTTTATCATGAGAACAAACAACACAAGAGAATTCTTGAAGAATTTATTATTTCTTCAATATATATAACCACATGAATTCTCATTTATTTTCGTATCATATTCGAACCGGGATGGTCATCAACCGGTCATGCCAACTGATATTTATTTCAATAAACTTGTAGTTTGTTTTGCATGTGATTTCATCATCATGCCCATATTTAGTTACCACAAACAATATGCAAATATGCGTAATCTTTCACGTAAATATTTATAATCCACTTCGATTGTAGCAATATGATCTTAAATTTTTCCATATTTTATAGCCTCAATATTTTTTTGACTATTCCATGAAACTTAAAAAAGTTTCTTTCGAGACTTACTACAATTTTAATATCATGAGCAATTTTATTTCTTTGGGTAGTAGCACATTAGCTCACCAAAGCTCACAATTAACATTGGATATTATTACCACATATTTCATAACATTGTTTGTGTGGTGACATATCTTTCAAAGAGAAATTTATATCATTATTGTCATGGTCAAAATCATTACAAACAAAACTTGTTTCTTGATTTACTTTTGTTATTAGTATCTCCTCCCTTTTATTTAATATCTGGCATGCAGAGATACATAATTAATGACAATTTTATGTCCAATTATTTTCTTCTTATACCCTTTCGGTAGTTCATAATAAAACATACCATAATATTTGTGATGTACTAAAAGTACTTGACCAATGATTATTTATACCAAAATAAAGAAAAAATTGTTTCTCTCTAACCTCCCATAGAGGTGAGTTGTGGTATTTATTAAATCATACATGAGTCAGTCTTTATTTATAATTTTCAATATCTTGACACATTCACTTTCAAGAATGGTCTACTTTTCATGATACTTATTACAAGTGACATTCTCTTCCAAGGAATTGACCATAATCATATATACATGCTTCATAATTATTCCTTTCATTAAAAGTTTATTGTGATGCTTTGAAATTTATCATATTCATATGACATAGCTCGATATCACTTTTGAAAGTCAAGTGTATCACCACTTTTTCTTCCTTTTATTTGATGGAGGATTTATAAACTTATCAAATTATTAGGTATCACAGCGTGTCTAATGACCTTTCATAGCATTTTGATGACAATAATTAGTTTCACCTTTTAAAAGGTCATTTTGAAAACTCATAATGTTCTTTCTTTTATAATTATCACAATGATGACTATTATAATTTTGTCTCTTCACGTCCATATTCATATGTCCAATCATAAAATTATCTTGTCATCTTTCATACTTTTAATGTATTGCTATCGCATTCACTTGAAAGAATGGAGCATATTCAATGGGACGGACTTTTATCAAGAGCATATCGATTTGCTCAGTCATCATTATATCATCAATATATTGCATTGAGACTTTAACCCAACGTCTTATTCATATAAAGATGTGTTAGGCCAAAATACGAAGGGACTTGAACCCAAAATCTTATTATCATGATGCATCGAGAATTTAATCGATGTCTTACCCTCAACAACAATATCTTAGGCCAAACCAACATAATTTTCAGATTTAATATCAAATATCATGGATAAGAAAAGAAGAATATAATCATTTAGCCTAAATTAAAAATATTCACGTAACTTTGCTTTCATGTTTATCCAAAATAAAATAACTATGTAAATCAATTGAGTGAATAATTAAACTCCAAAGAGATAGTGCAGAGATTTACTTTATCAATGGATTAGGAAATATATGCAATCATATTGAGTTCATATATCCGTTAACTTTGTATGTAATACATTTCATAACTTTACATGATAACTTATTTTTTCAATCTTTCATTCTGTTACCAATAGCAACAAAAACGAAAGTTAAAGACAGAGGCATAATAGATCAAAATATATTAGAATTCACACTCGAGTCCTTAAATATCACTTCGTGATTATATATACGCATAAGTAAATTAATTAGTTACAAGGAAACATGAAATATAATCATTCTCGTGAGTTCTACTAAAGTTCATGTGAGTTACATTTATAATAATTATTATCCAGATTATAATTTTATATTCAGATGTGGTGCAAAAAAGTAGATACCACACATACTATGAAAGTGTATAGGTATTTAAAGCACCACAAATAACATAAAAGATTCATAGAATATAATTTTATTTTCAAGGTCATCGAACATGCTTCCATTTACAAAAATTTTTGTTTCAATGTTATAATTTACACACATAATTTATTTATTTATTTTACAAAGAATAAAATTTCAAGATGGATCAGAAACTCGCCGTCACAATTACCTAACCCCCTTTATTTATTCTTTAATACTTTACTAATTTCAAATACCTAACTCGACTATGAATTGAAATGTGTTGAACATGACCTTCCTTGTAATAAACTATAACATGAAGAATAATTCACAGTATACATGTTAACTGTGATATTTCTTTCAAAGTGTTAATTAAGTAACTTACAATGCAATTTCTTTAATATATAAGTATCCAAATTGAAAGTTTGCAGTCCGTATTGCAAATAAGATATTGGAGGAAAGATAAGTAGAAAATCATCATACCTTAGCTTGTGTATAGAAGATTAGAGTCGTGCTGATAACGTGTTATAAAATAAATAAAAGTTATTAACTAAACTAAATAAGAAAGAAAGAAGGAGAAGAGAGAATTGTATGTTGCTCATTGATTTAAGGAATTGAGAGAGGGAGAAGCTATCACTATTTTCACTATAACATGACCATTTTATAGGCCTAGGAAATGACATACTTGGGCAAGAGAGAGAGCTACAGACTATATAGTAAGTGGTGGTACTAGGGCACCAAGTTTGGCAATAACTTGGAAATAGGGGTGGGTCCCATTGAAGAGCCACATGGACATATTTTACAACAAGCGACATATTATTATGATAAAAAAATTATGAGTTTTTATTTTTCTTTTTATCTTGCTTAAAAGAATGTCAAGATTCAAATTACAGGACCATGTAGACACCTACTTTAATATAACTATATTGGAGAACCCTTGCCACTTATCCCATTAATAGAAAGTAATTAAATAAACCATCTTTATTGAATAAAAATAAACAAAATAAGAAAACTTAATTTGAAAACTTTACAATTAAGTAACAATTCTCAAGGACCTAGTCTAGACAGATACAAAAGCTTCTAATAGAGAACATATAAAATAATGAAATGAATAATATTAAGACCGGTACAACTTTCACTTGAGAATAAAGTAGATAAAAAGTTGATGATGAGTAATCGTCATCCCACACTTCAAACAACCTGAAACATAACCTACACCAACAAAATGTATAGCAAAAGTAGTATATGTACACCATACGTACTATGTATAGCAAAAGTAGTATATGTACACCATACGTACTATGTATAGCAAAAGTAGTATATGTACACCATACGTACTATGTAAGACGTTTTTTAAATTAAAAGATTCACGTGAAAGGGCTGAAAAGGAAGTTCGAACGAAGTGAGAGGGTGGATGTAATTTGGCTCGACCTACATAGAGAGGGAAATTGTTCCACGTAACACATCACCGAATCAACAATAACAACTATACAATTAAAACCACCACATTCTATCAAACTCAATATTTTTTTTTCACACTTCCTATTCCTTCCTTATTTGTAGTCAAGTAAGACTAGCACAATTCAATGAATGATTGAACAAACTTGAGAAATGACACATATAACTTTCACTACCCGTATAAACATGCTGAAAAAGTAAGCTTAAAATCATTGATACTACAATTATGTTTATATAAGATTATTTTTCAATACATTAAAAACATGATTATGTTCAAAAGTGTATTGTAAACTACTTAATTAAGAAGTAGAACCTATTTATATCAAAGTTGAGTGTTGTAGTCCTATTTTTGAAATGTGAAAGAGCTAGGTAGCTATTTATTACCATATGCTATAAATATTTAGCATTCCATTTAATTGTATACATTAAAAAAAAAAAAGATCAAAATCATAAACATTGTAATTTAATTAGGGATAGTTTAGCCACATTGAAAGTTCAGCACCACACTTGGTACAAAGTTCATTAGCCTTCTTGTAGAGACTAGCACGTCGTTTTGAAAAAGAGACTTGTAAGTTTTTTTCATCTTGAATTTTCACTATGTCAACTTTCTTTCGACCATTACCTTTTCTTGACATGCTTAAATCCTTTAATATAGAAAAACAAAGATAAAATGTGATTTTGGGTTTGACATAAGAGTTATTTATACTGAAAAGAATCATCTTGTTATTTCAGAGTCAAATATATTTATACTAATTCCTTTTTTAAATGATTTGACTAGAGCACAAAATATAATTAGACTTCCATTTTTGTATAATTGTATTATGATCATAATTAATTAAATAGTATATATTTTTCTTAATTAGAACTATATTATTTGATTGCACTTTGACCACCATTTATTTTTATAACAAATTGAAGAATATAGTAAGTTCACATATAAAATAATATATATTTATCAGGTTAATTTTTTTTCCTAAATTGCTTTAGTGTACATTCTAAATTTCTTATAGTTCAATAGATATGTATAAACTTTGATACTGTTAAAATACTTATAATATCTTATGCATATTAAAGTATGAAAAGTTCGAGTATTGAATTAAAATTTTAAGATAATTAACTAGTAGTGTATATATAGCTTTTTACAAACTCGTAAAGCCTAATCGTAATATGTACGACAATTGAAGAATTTTGTGATTCGATGCCTAAAGCATAGGGTTAATTACATTATATTGAAAATTAAGTAAACTCAAAAAGTTGGGCCAGACAGATGCCTTAACCATCGTCTCTAATAAACTCAATTAATACCATTAGTGATAATCATGAATTAAATTCAACCTTTAAACTATGGAACAACTTTGAATCTAGCTACCACACTTATGTCGGCCACACCAATTCTAAAGAAACGTAACTTATATCGTACTTGGATGGAGAACCCATGATAATGTGGGAGGATAAGGAGGTAGAAAACATGATTGTAAATAAAGGGCTTAATGCCAAATTTAAAAAAAAGAAAAGAAAAAGAAAGCATGATCGTTAAACAAAACCTCCAATATGTTGTTGTAATGACCAAATCCGTCGTTACTAAAGAGCACCTCATGCGGAGTCTTAAAAGTATGGAATGGTGGTGAAAGAATTTTTGAAATTTGAGCACAAAGAATGTTGGCTTAAATTAATTTTTTGGGGCAGGCTGACGTCAGTCCACCATAGCGGGAGCATTCCCGCTATGGCACCGCCACTATAGCATGACATCAAATCAGCAACATAATTATGTATCGTCTTTTATTTTCCTTCCACTTCTGAAAGGAGAAATATACGGGGGCTGCTCCAAAAACCCTTCAAAGGCACCCAGGGTAAGGGAGTAATGAAGGAGGGAGAATTACTGTGAAACAGAGGAGAAAGTCTATGGATTTTCCAATACTCGTTCATCAAAGGTTGTTCTGTGGAGTCAAATTTATGAGCAAGGTTTATATGTTGTTTCTATTGACACCGATGTAGGCTAGTGCAACACCCCGTATCCTAGACAGACCAGAAATGCAGAATTCCAGAAGTCGTAGGTGCCACCTACAGACAGTAGGGTGACCCACGGACAATAGGTGGTGGTCCGTGGTTGGCCACCTACAACCCCTCCCACAAAGCCCAGAAAATTTGGCTAAGGGTAGACCCACGCCAGGAACTACGAATCGTAGGTCAGACCCTCAGCTTTCAGCTCCCAGTAACGATTGACGGTTGACCAGAATGGACCGTCGGTCCACCCACGGACTGTCGGTCAGTTCCGTTGGTGACCCCGACAACTTTTAAGTCAGGGGTTGTTTGGTCTATTCCCTATGCGTTGGACCCCTAAACTACGTCGTTTAACCCCTAAACTACATAGTTTTGGTCAGGTTTAGCCTAGTAACTTAATCAGACTTTACCTAAGTCAACTCATTCTCCTAAAATTCATCAAGTTGAACGAGAAGAAGGAGAAAGAGTCGACCAAGCCCTAGTCCAAGAACGCAACATGTTTTCATTAGTTTCAGCCCCGAAATCGAAAGATTTCTCCGTGGAATTGTCACCAAATATGTGGGATTTCACTAGTAGGTTCCTTTCACCCATTACGTCCCTAGAATTCTGACAGATTCTTGATTCCCTTCATATTATATAGACCTAGGGTTTCGAGAATTTCAGTAGATTATTATGAATTAGTTACTTTAATATTCCTAATCTGATTATCATGATTTTAATATTATTTTGTGCAGATTCTTTCATAAATTCAGAACCCTAGCTATGTAGTTCTTTTAGCTCATGAATTACACATGCTAGGTTAGTTATTTCAGTTATACATGCTTCAGTTTACGAATGTCACATTACCAGATATAATTGTTGCATTCTCAGAGTTTGCATATCAGTAAGTGAGCTATCCAGTATTACAGAATTCAGTCATAAATTGTTAATTACATAATCAATTGGGAGTAGCTTAAGTCCGAGTGGACTAGGGTCAGTCACCCTCAAGTCCAAGAACTACGTGCCCCGTAGGTTGTAAGTCCCCTCTATGGGCATTATTTTAGTGATCACGCCAGTCATGCCTCTATACCTCTAGCAGGGTATATTGGGCCTCTCGATGGGGCGTATACATCAGACTCAACATTTAGCTTATGTGGTTTGATATCGGTTATTAGTAGCTCCCACAGTTAGATTCTATTGCATTGACCATGTTATCAGTTACAGTCAGATTTAAGTCTCAGCATGTTTTAAACTTGGTCATTGCATTCAGTTAGTTCATGTTCAGTATTTCCAATATAGTATCATGCTTATCTTACATCATTGCTCAATTATATGCTTTGTTTAGTTATGTATATTGTTCAGCTTTATTCTATCCTGCATGCTCAGTACCTTTCAAGTACTAACGCATACTCTGCGCTACATCTTCTCATGATGTAGGTTTAGGTCCTCATCATTCAAATCACGCATAGATCGGTTCTCGGTCTTCAGTTCAGTAGCATCAGTGGTGAGTCCTCATTCTTTGAGGATGATTGACATGTCTATTTTCTATTTTCAGTCTTTAGTTCCAGTTTTTCTAGATTGAGCTGGGGTATGTCCCAGCATTTCTAGTCAGTTAGAGGCTTTATTTCAGACATAGATAGTTTCAGCTTTAGTTTTGAGTTTCATCTTCAGTTGTTATTGAACTCTTCTCAGATTATTTATTCAGATAGAAATGGGTATTCCCCATCATTTCAGTTTTATGATATGTTTCTAGCTTTCGCACATCATTTCTATTTCGGTAAATCTTTAAGTATGATTATGATATGCCAACAAGGTTAGCTTGGGGTCATTCGTCATCCTAGGTCCTGTGTCTGTGTCCAGGAGGTAGCCTGGGGGTGTGACAAACTAGGTATCAGAGCATTAGGTTTAAGTGTCCTAGGATGTCTGAAAATCCTCCCTAACTAGAGTCCTTTTCATGGGTGTGAAATACACCACATCTTGTAATGACCTATTCCCGTCGTTATAGAAAAGCCAACATAGGGGAATTAGGGGCTGGAAAACTTTTTCGTAGTATTTGGATTTTCCCAACCTTGTCCAATTTTAGGCGAAATCAGAGCCATTGAGGTGTAGGGAAATCTGGTAACAATTAGGTGAATCATTTATGATTTTGATTACATGAGTAGTTAGATAACTCGTTAAGGAATCTGTACGACTTACAAAATTGAATTCGAGCGAGTAGAACTCCAGGAATTGATCTTAGCGTAAAGGGTATTTTCTAATCATCGTAGGCTAGAGGTGTGTTTTGAAATGGGAATTTTGGAATTCTTAAAATAACTCTCTGTTTCGTTTTATTCGCTTTGGAGGGGGGGTTTTGCCGCTTTGGCGTCGCCATAGTGGCGGGGTGGTAGACACTGTGGAGGGCTTGACGTGAATTAAAGTCGTTAATAAACCCCTAAATGACCTCATTATGCACTTTTTGACTTTTTGAGCTAAGGAACGACCCTCATGCGACTCCTACTCATTTTTCACCATTCTTAAGGCTAAAGGTAAGCTTTTCACTCCCCAGATCCATTTTTCGATCCGTAGAACGTAATAGAATGGATGAATATTGATGGGGGAAGGTTTTGTTATAGATTCTATGGTGGAAACAACTCTAACTTGGATAATTGGGATCATGGGTATGATCTAGGGTTCATAAGATTGTTAATAATTTGGGTAATTAATGATTATTTATTGATTCCTGTATTATATTGATTGTTTGTAGACCAAGAAAAAGTGGAACGAATCCAGAAAGGGAAGGATCATGTTTCTTAGGGTTTCAAGCTTGCTCTAAGGTAGGTGATGGTTGTGATTCTATAATTGTGTGATGTATGCTTGTTCTTGCTTCATTATGATACTTGTATATGTATGAATGTTGTAATGTTGATCACACTTGTTGTCAATGAGATAGATAATTGATGAATGCCATAAAATCATAACTTAAATGTATGATCTTGATGATATACTCGTGATTGTGACTGTGGTTGTGTGAATGGGATCGGTTACCACATTTCAGCATAACTAACTTGGATCAGTTGCCACGTTTTGTCATAAAAATGGGATCGACTGCCACGTTTCGACATAATATGGGATCGGTTGCCACGTTTCGGCATGCTAACTGTTTGGATTTGGGTTCCAAGAGAGGACTAATGAGTTGACATAAAATGTGAATTTGTTCGTTGTTCGTAAATGTTGATAATATTATATATGTTGATATATATGCATGTGATTATAATGTTGTTTGACTTGTTTATGTTACACTACTGGGATAACCGCGTGATCCTACCAATACACTGTGGTTGTGTACTAATTCTGCACTTGCTCTTATTTTTGTTGAGTACAGAGCATCTTCAAGTGGCTATTGACAGACCTCACTTAGAAGATCAATGATCGACGTTCGAATTTAAGGGTGAGCCAATTCTTCCGGGCTGCCATGGGATTCTCTTTCGTCTCTATCCACCATTTCCGAACTTAGACATTTGTCTTAGCTAGTTGATTAGTTCATTAGTTGGGGTTGTATCCCTTTCTTGTTTAGACTTAGTTCCTTGTTAGAATGTTTTGGTACATTGACTTTCAGGTTCTAGGTTATTCTTCCGCATTGTTATTATTATTGTTAGAGTTTATGGGAACTCTATTTTTATTTCCTTAGTGTTTGATTTAAATGTCTTAGTTTTTTTTATTATTTGCTTGGTTTGGGTTGTAGTAGTAGGTCTCCCACCGGAGTGTTAGTGTGTGTGCCAATCACGACGGTCTGGGTCGTGACAAAGTTGGTATTAGAGCCTAGGTTCATTGATTTCGATGTACCGAAATGAATCTAATAGAGTCTCGCGGAACGGTACGGGTACGCCTTTACTTTTCTTCGAGAAGCTATAGGACTTTAGGAAATCTCTATTTTTCTCTTGTCTCCTTTCATGCTATGACTTGATTCCAATTGGTATCTGGCGATTCAAATTGGTATCTAACCTCCTTCACTCTTCTGTTCGCAGATGATTAATACTAGTTTCACGGCATTAGGCCCGTAGCTCCCATCAATGCTCCGATTGAGGAATCTGCAGCGAGAGGCCGCGGTCGAGGCAGAGGTAGAAGAAAAGCTAGGGGTAGAGGCCATGGAAGAGTAGCGTCTGCTGGAAATAGAGCTCCTGTTGAGAACACTCCTGTGAATGAGAACCCTCTCCAGCATCATGAGGAAATAGAAAAAGAGGTTGAGCTTGAGAATGTTGAGAACGTTGAGGAGGTTGGACAAGAGGAAGAGGTGCAAGATGAGGCTACAGGTATTCCTCCCATCGATCCGGTGTTAGCTCAACAAATCATGTCATTTTTGAAGGGATTGGTTGGTCTTGGAATGCTTCCATCTGTTCAAGCAACTCAAGCTCCTACTAGTCGTCCTATTGCTAGCACTGCGCCCAAGATGGGTGGAATAGGACGTAATGATGCTTTTTTCCATCCTTTGTTGGGTTCTGTCATGACTGGTAATGAGCATAAAATGTTGACTAAGATTTTGAAGCTAAAGCCTCCGGTATTTCTTGGTTTCGAGAGTGAGGATGCTTATGAGTTCATCTTAGATTGTTATGAGAGGCTGCATAAATTGGATATTTTTCATCAACATAAGGTTGAGTTTGTGTCCTTTAAACTCCAAGGTGAGGCCAAGCAGTGGTGAAGAGCTTATATGGAGTACAAATCTTCTACTTTACCTCCACTTACTTGGACCCAGTTTCATGCTCTATTTCTAGAGAAGTATGTACCTAGGACTTTGAGAGATCGCAAGAAAGATGAGTTTATGGCTTTAGATAAAGGTGGTATGAATGTGGCTGCTTATGAGGCCAAGTTCCATGATTTGTCTAGATATGCTACTTAATTGGTGACTACTGAGGAAGAGAGAATCTAGTTATTTATTAGGGGATTAAATTCTGAGTTGCAAGTATAATATGTTCATATGACTTATGCAGGGAGAAGCTTTAATGAGGTGACAGACTATGTTAAGAAAGCGGAGGGAGTGAGGCGAGACGGTCAAGCTAAGGCATGGGCAAAAAGGGCCAAGAACTCGGGTAACTTTCAAGGTTCTTATTCCAAGGGGTCCGAAAGGTCAATGCTTGCAGCCAAGCCAATTCAGTCCACTATGCCCGCCTCTACAAGTAGTTACTCGAAAACTCTATCTCATAATTTTCAGGATAGCCAGGGAGTCGCGCCTTCGACGGGCGACAAACCATCTTTTGATCGTACTTGTTACAACTGTGGAGAACCTGTGCATATGAGGAGAGATTGTCCCCACCCACGTGTGTTAGATTCCGTGCAACAGCAGTCTAGAGCAATGGTACCCGTGTGGAATGGTAATAATGGTAGAGGATGTCCACAAAGTGAGCGAGGAGGTAATCAATGAGGTCGCGGAGGTAGAGGAAATGGTAATGGAGGTAGGGGTAATGCGCAACCAGGAAGGGAAGTGGCTCGTCATGATGATAGGGCTCAGTGTTATACTTTTTCGGGCAAGAATGAGGCGGAGGTGTCTGATGCGGTGATCACAGGTACTATTCTTGTCTGTGATCGGATGGCTAACGTGTTGTTTGATCCGGGTTCTACTTGTTCATATGTATCCGTGAGATTTGCTCAGATTTTGATATGATTTGTGATATTCTTGATGCCCCTATTCATGTTTCTACCCCAGTTGGAGAGTCAATCATAGTTACCCATGTCTATCATACTTGTCTTATTTTGTTTATGGGATTTCAAACTTGGGTTGATTTAGTGATTTTGGATATGATTGACTTTGACATAATCTTAGGCATGACTTGGGTGTCCCCCTATTATGTTGTGCTTAATTTTAATTCTAAGTCTATAACTCTAGAAATTCCGGGAAAGGAAAAATTAGAGTGGGAAAGGGTGTACAAGCCTAAGCAAGCTAAGATTATATCCTTCATTCAGGCTAGTAAACTAGTAGAGCAGGGTTGTTTGGCTTATTTGGCTCATATTAGGGATGTTGAGATTGAGGCTCCATCCATTGAGTCTATTCCTGTGGTGTCTGAATTTAGTGAAGTTCTTCCTAATGATTTGCCTGGTATGCCTCCGGATAGAGATATAGATTTTTGCATTGATTTAGAGCATGGTACACGCCCCATTTCTATCCCTCCATACCGCATGGCTCCAGTAGAATTAAGAGAGCTTAAAACTCAAATCCAACAGCTCCATGATAAGGCATTTATTCGCCCTGGTGCTTCTCCATGGGGTGCTCCAGTTTTGTTTAGTAAGAAGAAGGATGGTAGTATGAGAATGTGTATAGATTACCGGCAATTAAATATAGTCACTAATCGAAATAGGTACCCATTGCCTCGAATAGATGATCTCTTTGACCAATTGTAAGGTGCATCAGTTTTCTCTAAGATTGATCTAAGGTCTAGTTCCCATCAATTAAAAATTAGGCATGAGGATGTGCCCAAGATGGCGTTTAGAACTCGCTATGGGCACATTGAGTGTTTGGTTATGTCTTTTGGTTTGACCAATGCGCTTGCAACTTTTATGAGTTTAATGAATGGGGTGTTCAAGCCATTTCTTGATTATTTCATCATAGTTTTTATTGATCATATTTTGGTCTATTTGAAAAGTAAGGAAGAGCATATCAACCATTTTCGTAGTGTTTTGGGTGTTCTTGGAAAGCAAAAGCTATATGCTAAATTTTCTAAGTGTGAGTTTTGGTTGAAATCGGTTGCATTTTTGGGGAATGTAGTTTCAAAAGAAAGGGTAATGGTAGATCCTCAAAAGATTGAGGCGGTTATGAATTGGGTCCGACCAAGTTCTGTGACGGAAGTTAGGAGTTTTGTGGGGTTCGCTAGCTATTATCGTCAGTTTGTGAAATTTTTTGCCTCTATTGCTACTCACTTGACCAATTTGACCAAAAACGAGATACCATTTGAATGGACTAGAAAATGTGAGGAGAGCTTTCAAAAGCTCGAGACTCTCTTGACCACCGCGCCTATTCTAGCATTACCGGTTGAAGGTAAATATTTTATTGTTTATTGTGATGCTTCACATTCTGGCTTGGGTGATGTGTTGATGTAGGATAAGAATGTTATAGCTTATGCCTTTCGTCAATTGAAGGTGCATGAGAGGAATTATCTAACACATGATTTGGAGTTGGCAGCGGTAGTGTTTGCTCTTAAGATCTGGCGGCATTACCTTTATGGTGTTAAGCGTGAAGTGTTTACTGATCACCATAGTTTGCAGCATGTGTTCACTAAAAAGGATATCAATTTGAGACAGTGAAGGTGGATGGAGTTACTTACAGATTATGATGTGACTATTCAATACCATCCGACCAAGGCTAATGTGGCGGCAGACGCTTTGAATCAAAAAGCGGTGAGTATGGGTAGTTTAGCTTGCTTGAGTGTAGCCAAGCGACCTTTGGCTAAAGAATTTCAGACCTTAAAGTCTAAGTTTATGCAATTGGGCATCTCAGAAAGAAATGGGGTGCTAGCTAGTATTGAGGTAAGGGCCACTTTCATTGAAGAGATCAAGGCCAAACAATTTAGAGGAACTTAAGAAAAAGACTGTGATTGGTAAGGCACAAGAGACCACTCTTGATGCGGATGGTGTGCTAAATTTCAAGGGGAGAAAATGTGTATCTAGAGTAAATGACTTGATTGAGAAATTGTTGGTTGAGTCTCATGGTTCACAATATTCTATTCATCAGGGTGTGACCAAGATGTATAGAGATCTGAAGTGAATTTATTGGTGGTCGGGCATGAAGAAAGACATAGCGGAGTTTGTAGCGAAGTGTCCAAATTGTCAACAAGTGAAGTACGAACATCAAAGGCATGCAGGTTTGCTTCAAAGAATGTCAATTCTGAAATGGAAGTGGGAAAGAATAGCCATGGATTTTGTGGTTGGTCTTCCCAAGACTTTGGGGAAGTTTGATTCTATTTGGGTAGTGGTTGATAAATTGACTAAGTCAGCCCATTTCATTTCGGTAAGAATAGATTATAATGTTGAGCAATTGGCTAAAGTTTATGTGAAAGAGATAGTGAGGTTGCATGGGGTGCCCCTCTCTATCATCTCAGACCGTGGTACCCAATTCACATCCATGTTTTGGAGGAAAGTGCATGATGAATTGGGCACACAACTCACTTTTAGTACAGCCTTTCATCCATAGATAGATGGACAATCGAAGAGGACTATTCAAGTGTTGGAAGACATGTTGAGGGCATGTGTGATTGATTTTGGAGGGCATTGGGATAAGTTCCTACCTTTGTGTGAATTCTCCTACAATAATAGTTATCACTCCAGCATTGATATGGCACCATTCGAGGCACTCTATGAGAGGGGATGTAGATCACCCATAGGATGGTTCGAGGCTGGAGATGTGAAACCATTGGGGGTTGATTTAGTGAAGGATGCTCAAGAAAAGGTTAGGAGTATTCAAGCTAAGCTTCTAGCAGCCCAGAGTAGACAAAAGAAGTATGCAGATCATAAGGTAAGAGATATGGCGTTTCAATCCGGTGAAAATGTTCTTCTTAAGGTATCACCTATGAAAGGGGTGATGAGATTCGGTAAGAAGGGTAAGCTAAGTCCTAGATACATTGGTCCATTTGAGATTCTTGAATGTGTAGGACCGGTAGAGTATAGATTGGTTTTACCTCCTAATCAATTAAGTGTTCATCCGGTATTTCATGTGTCCATGTTGAAGAGATATCATGGCGACAGGGACTATATTATTAAGTGGGACTCAATTGTGTTAGACAAAGACCTCCAATATGAGGAAGAATCGGTGGAAATTCTTGATCGTGATGTGCGCAAGTTGAGAACCAAAGAGATTAAGTCCGTGAAGGTTCAATGGAAGCATCGTCTAGTTGATGAATCTACTTGGGAAACCGAGAGGGACATGTGAGACAAGTATCCCAAATTGTTCGTCGATACAGGTACTACTTCATTCCTTCCTTAGCCTACTTTTCCTAAGTTTTGTAACTCGGGGACGAGTGATGGGTAAATTGGATATATTGTAACGACCTGTTCCCGTCATTATAGAAAAGCCAACGGGGGGAAATTTGGGGCTGGAAACCTTTTTCGTAGTATTTGGATTTTCCCAACCTTTTCCAGTTTTGGGCAAAATCTGAGTCATTGAGGTGTAGAGAAATCTGGTAACAATTGGGTGAGTCATTTATGATTTTGATTACATGAGTAGTTAGATAACTCGTTAAGGAATCCGTATGACTTTACAGAATTGAATTCGGGAGAGTAGAAATCCTGGAATCGATCTTGGCGTAAAGAGTATTTTCTGATTGTCGTGGGTTAGAGGTGTGTTGTGAAATGGGAATTTTGTAATTCTTGAAATAACTCTCTGTTTCATTTTGGCCGCTTTGGCAGGGGTTTTTGCCATTCTAGCGTCGCCGTTGTGGCGGGCCCGACGTGAATTAAAGTCGTTAATAAACCCCTAAATAACCTCATTATGCACTTTTCAACTTTTTGAGCTAAGGAACGACCCCCAGGCAACTCCTACTCGTTTTTCACCATTCTTAAGGCTAAAAGTAAGTTTTTCACTCCCCGAATCCGTTTTTTGATCTGTAGAACGTAATAGAATGGGTGAATATTGATAGGGGAAGGTTTTGTTGTAGATTTTATGGTGGAAACAACCCTAATTTGGGTAATTGGAATCATCAGTATGATCTAGGGTTTATAGAATTGTTAGTAATCTGGGTAATTAATGATTGTTTATTGATTCCCATATTATTTTGTAGACCAAAAACAAGCGGAATGAATCCAGAAAGGGAAGGATCAAGTTTCTTAGGGTTTCAAGCTTCTTTCGAGGTAGGTGCTGGTTGTGATTCTATGATTGTGTTATGTATGTTTGTTTTTGCTTCATTATGATACTTGTATATGTATAAATGTTGCAATGTGGATCACATTTGTTGTCAATGAGATAGATAATTGATGAATGCCATGAAATCATGACTTAAATGTATGATCTTGATGATATACTTGTGATTGTGATTGTGGTATGTGGATGGGATCGGTTGCACTTTCCGGCATAACTAACTTGGATCGATTGTCACATTCCGTCATAAAATGGGATCAGTTGCCATATTCCGGCATAATATGGGATCGGTTGCCACGTTTCAGTATGTTAACTATTTAGGTTTGGGTTCCATGAGAGGACCAATGATTTGACATAAAATAAGAAGTTGTTCGTTGTTCGTAAATATTGATAATATTGTATATGTTGACATATATATATGCATGTGATTATAATGTTGTTTGACTTGTTTATGTTACACTAGTGGGATAGTTGCGTGATCCTACCAGTACGCTGTGGTTGTGTACTGATTCTGCACTTGCTCTTATTTTTGTTTAGTACAGGGCATATTCAAGCGGCTATTGACAGACCTCTCTTAGAAGATCAGTGATCGTCGTTCGAATTCAAGGGTGAGCCAATTCCTCTGAGCTGCCATGGGATTCTCTTTCGTCTATGTCCACCATTTCCGGACTTAGACATTTGTTTTAGCTAGTTGATTAGTTCATTAGTTAGGGTTGTTTCCCTTTCTTGTTTAGACTTGGTTCCTTGTTATAATGTTTTGGTACATTGACTTTCAGGTTCTAGGTTATTCTTCCACATTGTTAGTTATTATTGTTAGAGGTTATGGGAACTCTATTTTTATTTCCTTAGTTTTTTTTTATTTGCTTGGTTTGGGTTGTAGTAGTGGTTCTCCCACCGGAGTGTTAGTGTGGGTGCCAATCACGATGGTCTGGGTCGTGACACATCTAATAAGATGGAGGCTACGAAGTGTTTTAGGAAAATTTCACTTTCTTGATATTCTTATCGTGCGTGAGATATGATCCAACTTCTTGTTCTAATTCATCGTTATGCGTTTTCAGATCATGTCTCCTTGTAGAGCTTACGCAAGGATGCCAATGCCCGCAACGCTAACGTAGCTCCTCATGTCCCAGATCAAGAATTTTCGAATGCAGAGTTTAGGAATGCGATTCAGCTTTTGGCTCAGAGTGTGACTAACAAGAACAGCCAGCAGGTTCCAATTCCTACCAATGCTAATGTTGGGTCAGCTGTAGCTAGAGTTCAGGATTTTGTTAGGATGAATCCGCCTGAGTTTTTAGGATCGCAGATTGGTGAGGATCCCCAAAACTTCATAGATGAGGTCAAGAAGATCTTTGGAGTGATGCAAGTGACTGGTAATGATAGGGTAGAGTTGGCATCCTATCAGCTTAAGGATGTAGCTCACATCTGGTATACTCTATGGAAAGAGAACAAGAGTATGGATACAACTCCTATCACTTGGGAATGTTTTGGTGAGACTTTTCTAGACAGATTCTTCCCAAGAGATTTGAGGGAGGCAAGAGCTCAGGAATTCATGAATTTGAAGCAAGGTAACATGACAGTCTAATAGTACGGACTCAAGTTCACCCAACTCTCCAGGTATGCTCCTCACATGGTTGTCGATTCCAGGGCTCAAATGAACAAGTTTTTGTATGGGGTATCCGACTTAGTGAAAATAGAATGTAGAAATGTTATGTTGCTGGATAATATGAACATCTCTAGTCTCATGACTCATGCCCAGTAGGTTGAGGGAGATAAGCTTAGGGAATAGGCTAAGGAGAATAAAAAGGCTAGGACAGGTAACTATGAGTATTCTCAACAGGAATCAGGCGGTGGAACTCGCTCGCAAGTTCAGCAAAAGTCTTTATCTTCAACACCTTCATCGACTAATGTTCTATCATCCAGGTTTTGATAGGATCAAAAAGGTAGGGCATTAGGCTCTAAGTCTCAAGCGAGTGTTTCACACACTAGAACTTACCCAACTTATCCAAAGTGTGGTAAGAACCATCTGGGCGAGTGCCTTGCAGCAAAGGAAGGATACTTTGGGTGTGGTAAGACGGTCACAGGTTGAAAGATTGTCCTTCTTCTAAACAGGGACAATGAGGTAATAATGGTAGAGCACAATCCACAACTTCAGCAGCACCAGCAGGTCGCCCGACTCAGTAGGGTAACTCATCTGATACAGGTGGCAGTCAGCGCCAGAACATGTTGTATGATCTTCAGGCTCGCCAGGATCAAGAAAATTCTCCTTATGTGGTCCCTAGTACGTTACGAGTTTTTGACTTAGATGTTTATGCTTTGTTAGATCCAGGGGCTACTTTTTCTTTTGTAACTCCTTCTATAGCAGTCAAATTTGATGTTAGTCTAGAAACTCTCTCAGAACCGTTCTCAGTCTCTACCCCAGTTGGTGACCCAGTTATAGCTAGACGGGTATACAGAAATTGCCCTGCCACAAACTCTCAGAAAGTCACCTCAGCAGATCTTGTAGAGTTAGAAATGGTAGACTTCGATATCATTCTAGGCATGGATTAGTTACATTCATGTTATGCCTCAGTCAATTGTAGAACTAGGATCGTTCGTTTCCAGTTTCCAGACGATCCAATCTTAGAATGGAAGGGTAGTAGCTTAGTGCCTATGGGTCAATTCATTTCTTACCTTAAGGCCAGAAAGATGATTTCCAAGGGGTATATCTATCATCTAGTTTGGGTTAAGGATTCAAGCTCCGAAACCCCAACTCTTGAGTCAGTTCCTGTAGTTAATGAGTTCCCAGAAGTGTTCCCAGAACATCTTCCCGGAGTTCCTCCCGAAAGGAAAATCATATTTGGAATTGATCTCCTCCCAGATACCCAGCCTATTTCTATTCCTCCTTACAGAATGGCTCCAGATGAGCTTAAGAAATTGAAAGAGCAGTTGAAAGACCTTCTAGATAAGGGCTTCATCAGACCCAGTATTTCCCTGTGGGGTGCACCAGTGTTGTTTGTGAAAAAGAAAGATGGTTCTCTCAGGATGTGTATAGACTATCAGCAGTTGAACAAAGTCACAATCAAGAATAAGTACCCTATACCCAGGATTGATGACTTGTTTGACCAACTTCAGGGTGCTAGTCATTTCTCAAAGATAGACCTCAGATCTGGTTATCATCAGCTCAGAGTTAGAGATAGTGACATCCCAAAAATAGCCTTCAAAACTCGGTATGGTCATTATGAATTTGTAGTTATGTCATTTGGACTAACCAATGCTCCTGCAGCTTTAATGTATTTGATGAACAGGGCGTTCAAGCAGTATTTGGACTTGTTCGTTATCGTCTTTATTGATGATATCCTCATTTACTCTAGGAATAAGGAAGAACATGCGACTCATATGAGAGTTGTTCTGCAAACACTCAAAGATCGCCAGTTATTCACTAAGTTTAGAAAGTGTGAGTTTTGGTTGAAATATGTTGCTTTCCTTGGGCATATAGTATCTAGCGAAGGGATTCAAGTGGATTCGAGTAGATTCTCAGAAAATAAAAGTAGTGAAACAATGGCCCAGACCTACCTCTCCTACAGATATCATATATTTCTTGGGTTTGGCTGGTTATTACAGAAGGTTCATGGAAGGATTTTCATAGATAGCTTCTCCATTGACTAAGTTGACTCAGAAAAAGGTTAAGTTTCAGTGGTCAGATGACTGTGAGAAAAGCTTCGCAGAACTAAAAACTAGTTTGACTACAGCTCTTGTTATGACTCTATCAGAAGGTTTAGACAGCTATGTTATCTATTGTGATGCATCTAGAGTCGGCCTAGGTAGTGTGTTGATGCAGCAAGTTAAGGTTATAGCTTATGCTTCTACACATCTTAAGGTGCATGAGAAGAACTATCCAACTCATGATCTCGAGCTTCCAGCAGTGGTGTTTACACTTAATATTTGGAGACATTACTTCTATGGTGTTCACGTAGATGTGTTCACAGACCATAAGATCCTTCAGTATGTGTTCACCCATAAAGAGTTAAATATTCGCCAGAGAAGATGGCTTGAGTTCCTCAAGGATTATGATATGAGTGTGCATTACCATCCTGGTAAGGCCAATGTAGTAGCAAGTGCCCTTAGCAGACTATCTATGGGTTATGTAGCATATGTTGAGGAATAAAGAAAAGAGCTAGCAAAGGATGTTCACAGGCTTGCTCACTTGGGAGTTTGGTGGTGTAATAGTTCAGAATGGGTCAGAATCTTCATTGGTAGCAGAGGTTAAGGAAAGGCAAGAAAGTGATCTGATATTGCTTTAACTAAAGGGTGAAGTTCATCAGCAGCCAAGGGGGAGATGGTGTGCTTTGCTATCAAGGTCGATTATGTGTTCCTAAGGTGGGTGAGTTGAGACAATAGATCCTTACAGGAGCCCATAACTCCAGGTATTCTATTCATCTAGGCGCCACTAAGATGTATCGTGATCTGTGGGAAGTCTTTTGGTGGAATGGAATGAAAAGGGATATAGCAGATTTTGTGGCTAAGTGCCCTAATTGTCACCAAGTCAAGGTAGAACATCAAAAACCAAGAGGTATGACTCAAGAGATTAACATTCCTACTTGAAAGTGGGAAGTGATCAACATGGACTTCATTACAGGTTTACCTCGTACTCGTAGACAGCGTGACTCTATTTGGGTGATAGTTGACAGAGTTACTAAGTCTGTGTGCTTTTTGGGTGTCAAGACTACAGATTCGGCAGAGGACTACACCAAGCTTTACATAAATGAGATAGTCAGGTTGCATGGGGTTCCTTTGTCTATCATCTCAGATAGAGGTCCTTAGTTTACCTCTCATTTTTGGAAGTCATTTCAGAAAGGTCTTAGTACTTAGGTTAATCTTAGAACAACATTTCATCCACAAACGGATGGTCAGGCAGAGCGTACCATTCAAAACTTAGAGGAAATGTTGAGAGCTTGTGTGATCAACTTCAAGGGTAGTTGGGATGATCACCTTCCTCTTATAGAGTTCGCCTACAATAATAGCCATCGTTCCAACATTCAGATGGCCCTTTATGAGGCGTTGTATGGGCGTAGATGTAGATCTCCAGTTGGTTGGTTTGAAGTAAGTGAAGCAGCCTTGATAGGGCCATATTCAGTTCATGATGCCATGGAAAAAGTTCAGCTCATTAGAGATAGACTTAAGACAGCTCAGAGTCGCCAGAAATCCTATGCAAATGTAAGGAGAAGGGACTTGGAGTTCCAAACTGATGATTGGGTTTTCCTGAAAGTGTCACCTATGAAGGGGGTGATGAGATTTTGCAAGAAAGGGAAGCTCATTCCTATATATGTAGGCCTTTACAAGATCTTGATAAGGGTTAGTAAAGTGGCTTATGAGTTAGAGTTGCCAATAGAACTAGCAGCAGTCCATCCGATTTTCCACATTTCGTTGTTAAAGAAGTGTGTGGGTGACCCATTATCTATAGTACCTTTAGAAAGTGTGGTTGTGAAGGATAGTTTCACTTATGAGGATGTGCCGGTTGAAATTCTTGATCGTCAGGTTCGAAGGTTGAGAAACAAAGAAGTCGCTTCAATTAAGGTTTTGTGGAGGAGTCAGTCCGTAGAGGGAGATACGTGGGAAGTAGAAGCAGCCATAAAGGCCAAGTATCCTCATATCTTTCCTTCCGATTCCATTCCAGCTTGAGGTAATGGTTCCTCTTCAGTTTTTCAGTCATTCATGCGTAGCTTCAGTCTTAGTATCTTGTTCCTTCAGTTTATACTTGTATTTTCAGCGTATTTGCATGTTCTTGGAACTCAGTTCAGTCAAAAATCAGTTTTCAGTACGTAGTGGTGGGTTTGCATCTCTTTCCCTCCATTTTAACTAGTTTAGTCTTCATTCGAGGACGGATGTTCCCAAGGGGAAGATAATGTAACACCACATATCCTACACAGACCAGAAATACAGAATTCCAGAAGTTGCAGGTGCCACCTACGGACCGTAGGTGGTGGTTCGTGGTTGGCGACCTGCAACCCCTCCCCAGAAAATTTGGCAAAAGGTAGACCCATGCCAGGACCTACGGACCATAGGTAAGACCACGGTCCGTGGTCTTGGGCAATAGGTCAGACCCTCAACTTTCAGCTCCCAATAACGATCGACAGTAGACCAGAACGGACCGTCGGTAAATTCCGTTGGTGACCCAGACAACTTTTAAGTCAGGGGTCATTTGGTCTTTTCCCTATGCGTTGGACCCCGAAACTACATCGTTTAACCCCTAAACTACGTAGTTTTGGTCAATTTTAGCCTAGTAACTTAATTATACTTTACCCAAGTCAATTCATTCTCCTAATATTCATCAAGTTGAATGAGAAGAAGGAGAAAGAGTAGACCAAGCCCTAGTCCAAAAATGCAGTAGGTTTTCATCAGTTTCAGCCTCGAAATCGAAAGATTTCTCCATGGAATTCATCACCAGGTATGTGGGATTTCCCTAGTGGGTTCCTTTCACCCATTAGGTCCCTAGAATTCAGTCAGATTCTTGATTCCATTCATATTATCTAGACCTAGGGTTTTGAAAATTTTAGTAGATTATTACGAATTAGTTACTTTAATGTTCCTAATCCTATTATCATGATTATAGTATTGTTTTGCGTAGTTCTTTCATAAATTCAGAACCCTAGCTATGTAGTTCTTGAACCTCATGAATTACACATGCTAGGTTAGTTATTTCAGTTATATATGCTTCAGTTTATGAATGTCACATTACCATATATAATTGTTGCATTCTCAGAGTTTGCATGTCAGTAAGCAACCTATCCAGTATTACAGAATTCAGTCATAAATTGTTAATTAAATAATCAATTGGGAGTAGCTTAATATCAAGTGGACTAGGGTCAATCACCCTCAAGTCCCAGAACTACGTTCCCCGTAGGTTGTAAGTCCCCTCTGTGGGCATTAATTTAGTGATCACACCAGTCATGCCTCTATACCTCTGGCAGGGTATATTGGGTCATCTCGATAGGGCGTATACATCGGACTCCACATTTAGCTCATGTGATTTTATGTCGGATATTAGTAGCTCCCACAGTCAGATTCTATTGCATTGACCATGTTATCAGTTACAGTCAGATTTCAGTCTCAGCATGTTTTAAACTTGGTCATTGCATTCAGTTAGTTCATGTTCAGTATTTCTAGTATAGTATCATGCTTATCTTACATCATTGCTCAGTTATATGCTTTGTTCAGTTATGTATATAGTTCAACTTTATTCTAGCATGCATGCTCAGTACCTTTCACTAATGCATACTCTGCGCTACATCTTCTCGTGATATAGGTTCAGGTCCTCAGCATTCAAATCACGCATAGATCGGTTCCCGATCTTCAGTTCAGCAGCATTAGTGGTGAGTCCTCATTTTTTTAGGACGATTGACATGTCTATTTTCTATTTTCAGGCTTTAGTTCCATTTTCGCTAGATCTAGCTGGGGCATGTCCCAGCATTTCTAGTCAACTAGAGGCTTTATTTTAGACATAGATAGTTTTAGCTTTAGTTTTGAGTTTCATCTTTAGTTGTTATTGATCTCTTCTCAGATTATTTATTCAGATAGAAACGGGTATTCCCCATCATTTCAGTTTTATGATATGTTTCTAGCTTCCACGCAGTATTTCTATTTTAGTAAATCTTTAAGTATGCTTATGATATGCCAGAAGGGTTAGCTTGGGGTCATTCGTGATCCTAGGTCTCATGACCACGTCCATGGGGTAGCCTCAGGGCGTGACAGCTAGGTTCTTACAATTGAGTAGTTAGACCTTGTCACGCCCCAAGGCTACCCCCTTGACGTAACACGGGACCTAGGATCATGAGTGACCCCAAGCTAACATTGTGTTTGGCATATATCAAGCATACTAAGAATAACTAAATAAGACATATACTATGCAGAAACTAAAACAATAGATAACTAAAGTTAGGGAATACCCAACTAGTCTGAATGTATAAACCATACTAAGAGTTTAATAACAACTGAAAGATAAACTAAACAATTTGAGTTGATTCTATTACTATGTCTGAAAAGCCTCTAACTGAGTTGAGTTGTTGGGACATGCCCCCAGCTAACTCTAACAAAACTGAAAACTAAATAGAAAGACTAAAAATGAAAAACATGTATGTTGTCCTCAAAGTATGAGGACTCACCACTAAAGCTATTGAATGCGGACTGATAATCGATCTAAGCGTGATTTGAATGTTGAGTACATGAACCTACATTATGAAAGGATGTAGTGCAGAGTGTGCGTCACTACTTGGAATGTACTGAGCATGCAGGATATAGATGCTAGGCTGAACAAATATATATAAGTTGAACAAGCAGAACTAAGCAAAAATGTAAATATTGAAACATACTGCAAAGCTAAACTGAATGCAATGACCAAGTTCTAATCATGAACATGACATGCTAACTGAATGCTGAAGCATATACTGAAAACCTGGTCAAGTGCATTAGAAGCCTGACTGTGGGAGCTACTATTAACCGACATAAAACCACGTGAGCTAAACGTGGAGTTCGATCTATACGCCTCATCAAGAGGACCCAATATAACTTGCTAGGGTATAAAGGCATGACTGGCGTGATCACTAAATATGATGCCCAACAGAGGCGACTTATAACCTACGGGGGCACGTAGTTCTGGGACTATAAGGGTAAGCTGAACCCTAGTCCAACTTGATGCTAAGTCTACTCCCAACTGAATATGTATATGAGACATTATCACTGAAATATTGAAATGTAACTGGAATACTTACATACTAAATAGCTCAAAATACTGACATGTAAATCTGAGAATGCAGCATTTATATACTAATAAAGTAACATTCGAAACTGGAGCATGATTATTTGTTTAACTGACCTAGCAAGTGTATTTCATGAACTAAGAGAATCTACACAACTAGGGTTCTGAGTTTCATACAAGGAATTAAACAACGATTCCAAGAAATCATGATATTTTGATTATGAATACTACAACAGCTAAATCACAACAATTATCCAAGGATTTAGAAACTCTAGGTCTAAACAAGATATGGAGAATCAAGAATCTAACTGAATTTTAGGGACGTAGTGAATGAAAGGAACCCAATAGTGAAATCCCACATACCTGGTGACGAAATCTACAGAGAAATCTTTCAATTTTGAGGCTGGAACTAAAGAAAACATGTTGCGTGTTATTGAGAAAACTCACGCTTTTTCTTTTCCTTTTTGCTCTAATTTTTGGTGATTTAGGAGAATAAAGGTTATAGGTAGGTTCTGACTAAGTTACTAGGCTTAAACTGGTTAAAACAACGTAGTTTAGGTATTAAACGACGTAATTTAAATGTCCAATGCATATGGGAAAAGACCAAAATAATCCTAACTTAAAAGCTGACGAGGGCTGACCACAGCGCCACTGACGGACCGTCAAAGGGACCACGGAGCATCAAGTGGGTCGTGGTTGCTGGCCAGTGTCTACGGGCTCTGGGAATCCCCTCTACGGTCAACTTTACGGATCATGTGAAGGACCACAGACCATGAAGGTCGTCGTGGTTCTTCACTTGGGCTGGGAGTCTGCTGGTTGATGGACGACGGACCAACTCATGGCCTGTCAACAAGACCACGGCTCGTCGTGGGCTCCGTAGTATGGTGCCTGATCCCTGGTGGCTCTGTCTCACCTCCACGAGCCTTCCCACGGCACGTGAAGGGTCCCATGGTCCACCACTTCTGAGTGGATGTGAACCACGAGTTGTTCGACGAACCGTGGTTCCTCTCACGGTTTGTGAACTCTTTCGTGGTTCACCAAATATTCTGCAGTCCAGGTATGTTAGGTCTAAGATGTTACAGACCTATTTTTACCTCATTATATCTTGTAAATATTCAAAGATAGTATGTATAGGCCTTCAGGAATGGAGTCTAGATGGTTAGAGACTATTATTATGTGTTGTTAGGGAGAAGATGATGTAGTGGCTAGGAGTGGTTCTCTAGTTCTTGATTTGCCTTCAGTTCCTTGTTAGGAGGATGGTATGTTTTTGGTTATGTATGTATACATGTCTACGGCTTGTAGTATCATTGTGCAATGCATGGTAGAGAACACATAGGAAGCATATGTAATGACAACATGTTGATAATTTCATACAATGACCTGGTTATGTAACTTGTGGTTTCAAGTGTTTTGTTCATGTTGTTTGTAGTTGTGCATGATTGTTTGTGTTTGATGATTGGTCGGGTACCATGCCTGGTACAGGATATCTTCATGGTTGGCTCGGATACCACACCTTGTATATACTAACAGTTGGCTCGGGTACCACGCCTAAGATGGAGATATCCACATATGGTTAGCTCGAATATCATGTTGGTACACTAACTAAGGATGGCTCGGGTACCACACCGGTATACTAACAATTTGTTTTGGGTTCCGTGAGAGGACTAAATATATACTTATAGTTCCCTGAGTGAACCTGGTTTATTCTTTCATGATGTAATTGTTGCATGTTGGATTCCTAAGTGGTTCGGGATACTTGAAAGGTGACTTGATCTCAGGTCTGACTTATAAGTGACCATGTGGGACATGGATCATGTTACGGTAAGTCAACGTATGTATGGGGAGTTTACGGTAAGTCAAAGTAAGGTGACTTGATCTCCTGTTTGAATTATGCAGAATAACCCCTAAGAATTCAGTCACCAAGAAACAGTAATGATCGCAGGAATCAGAGTTTTCAAAATTTCAAAGCTCAGGGTACTGAGTCTCAAGGTAGTGTGGCACAGGGGTTCAGAGCCCGTCTTGTGCTAAGTGTGGTAAGACCCATCCAGGAGAATGTTGTGATGGCTTAAATGGTTGTTTCAAGTGTGGCTAGAGGCTCATTTTATGGGAGAATTTCCTAAGAACAGGCAGGGTAATGGGGGCAATAGAGCCCAATCTTCTTCAGCAGCTCCAGTAGATAAAAATACCTTGAGAGGAGCTACTTCAGGAATAGGCGAAGGTACAAACCGTATGTATGTTATAGCTAGTCGCCAAGATCAGGAAAACTCACCAGATGTAAAGTCTTTACTTTTGATGCTTATGCCTTACTTGATCCAGGTGCGAGTTTATATTTTGTGACTCTATATGTAGCTATGAGGTTCAGCATTTCCCCTGAACAACTTCTTGAGCCCTTCAGTGATTCCACAACTATGGGTGAGTCTATCGTGATTATATCATCTTTTTCTATCACAAGGACACCATGGATGACTTAGTTGAACAAGATATAGTGGACTTTGATGTTATTCTAGGTATGGACTGGCTTCATGCTTGTTATGCCTCAGTTGATTGTAGAACTCAAGTAGTCAAGTTTCAGTTTCCTAATGAGCCTATTTTAGAGTGAACAAGTAGTTCAGCAATGCTTAAAGGTTGTTTTATTTCATACCTTAAGGCCAGAAAGTTAGCTTCTACGGGGTGCATCTATCACTTAGTCTGAGTTAATGACTCTAGTGTTGAGACACCACCTATTCAGTCAGTTCCAATTGTGAGTGAGTTTCCAGAGGTTTTTCTAGATGATTTTCTTGGTGTCTCTCTTGAGAAAGAAATAGACTTCTGATAGATATTTTTTCCGATACTCAACCCATTTCTATTCTACCATATATAATGGCTCCAACTGAGTTAAATGAGTTAAAAGATCAGTTAAGAGATCTTCTTGATAAGGGTTTCATCCGACCAAGTGTTTCACTTCGGGGCACTCTATCCTTATTCGTGAAAAAGAAAGATGGTTCATTTAGGATATGTATTGATTACCGCCAATTGAACAAGGTCACCAAAAAGAATAAGTATCCCCTTATGAGAATTGATGATCTTTTCAACCAACATCAGGGTGCCACTTGTTTCTCTAAAATAGACCTCAAATCTAACTATCGTCAGTTGAAAGTGAGAGAAAGTGACCTCCCAAAAACAGCATTCAGGACTCGTTATGGTCATTATGAGTTCTTTTTTATCCTTTAGGTTGACTAGCGCTCCTACAACATTCATGGATCTTATGAACAAATTATTTAAGCAGTATCTTGACATGTTTGTTATCTTATTTATTGATGATATCTTGATTTATTCGAGGAATGAGGAGGACCATGCTAGTCATCTCAGAATAGTCCTCCGAACTCTCAAAGATCGAGAGTTACATGCCAAGTTTTCTAAGTATAAGTTGTGGCTTGAGTTAGTAGCATTATTAGGCCATATAGTGTCTGGATATGGAATTCGATTGACACTCCGAAGATTGAAGCCATGCATAATTGTCCTAGACCCACCTACCCCTCAACTGATATATGATGTTTCTTGGGATTGGCTGGTTACTACAGAAGGTTCGTCAAGGGGTTTTCATCTATTTCGTCCCTGTTGACTAAAAAATAGCAAAGTTTCAATGGTCCAATGCGTGTGAGAAAAGCTTTTGGGAAATGAAAACTCGGTTAACTACTGCTCCAGTGTTGACCCTACTAGAGGTACAGAGGGTTTTGTTGTTTATTGTGATGCATCCAGAGTTGGAGTTGGTTGTGTATTCATGAAGAATGGTAATTGTATAGCCTATGCCTCCAGACAGCTTAAGATTCACGAGAAGAACTACCCGACTCATGATCTCGAGTTGGTAACAGTAGTTTTCGCTCTCAAGATATGGTGTCACTATCTCTATGGCGTTCACATGGATGTGTTCACCGACCACAAAAGTCTCGAATATGTTCTCTACCAGAAGGAGCTAAATCTTCGACAGAGAAGATGGTTAGAACTACTCAAAGATTATGATATGAGTATTCTATACCATCCATGTAAGACTAATGTTATTGATGATACCTTTAATAGGTTGTCCATAAGGAGTACTGCTCATGTTGAGGAAGACAAGAAAGAATTGGCTAAGGAAGTTCACAGACTTGCACGTCTGGGAGTCTGTTTGTTCGCTTCCAATGAAGGTGGAGTGGTCGTTATGAATAGGGTTGATTTATTGTTAGTGTCAGAAATGAAGGAGAAACAAGACAAGGATCCTATTTTACTTGAGTTGAAGGCAAATGTGCATAAGCAGAAAGTGATGGTCCTTGCACAAGGGGAAGATGGTGTGTTGAGATGTCAAGGTAAGTTGTGTGTTTCAAATGTGGATGAAATCCCAGAGAGAATCATGAAAGAAGCTCATTGTTCTCGATATTCAAATCCAGGTGCCACCAAGATCTACCATGACTTGAGAGAGGTCTACTGGTGGAGGGGCACGAAGAAGTGCATTGCCGAGTTTGTAGCTAAGTGCCTAAATTGCCAGCAAGTCAAGGCTAAGCATCAAAGGCCATGTAGTGTAGCTCAGAATATACCCCTTCCGGAATTGAAGTAGGAGATGATTAATATTGATTTCATTACTGGTTTACCATGATCTTGCAGAAAATATGATTTCATTTAGGTTATTGTGGATCGGCTGACCAACTCAGCCCACTTCTTACTAGTAAAGACTACCAATTTATTAGAAGAGTATGCAAATATGTACATTCAGGAGATAGTTCGACTATATGGAGCTCCCTTTTACATCATTTCATATAGAGGTGCTTAGTTTACAGCATAGTTCTAGAAGTCATTTCAGAAATATATGGATTCGACGGTGAACCTTAGTACTGCTTTTCATCCTGAGACCACTGGTCAAGCAGAGCACATAATTCTGACCTTAGAGGACATGTTGAGAGCTTGTGTTTTGGATTTCTAAGGTAACTGGGATGACCACTTGCCTATTATTGAGTTTGCATACAATAATAGTTACTGTTCCAACATTGAGATGGCTCCATATGAGGCTTTATATGGGTGAAGGAATATGATACACTCAAATTACACCTCCCTAAAGAAGTATAACTAATCGTTATCAAGTAAAGAATCCAACTTGGAGGTTGGGGTCGATCCCACGAGGAATATGGTTTAGACTTAACTTTAACTTACAATTATATTTGTTTAGTCAACGTATTTTTGAGACGAGTAAGTAAAGGGGGGGAGCGGGGGGGTTTGTGAAACAAATTTTGTAAATTATGTGAACAATTAACGAGCAAGATTGAAACTTTGGTTGTTATCAAGATGAGAAAGAAACTAGTGCATTTGTGTTCCCCATAATCTCATAACTTTGTAATGCTAGTAATAGCAATCCCTTCCTAATGTGTTACATGGAAAGTGATAAGTTAGGTGTCTCTAATTTCTTGGTCCGGCAACTAGAGAATTTCACCCCGCACCTTGGTCCGGTTACGTGTGTATAATTTATTAACCCTTACCGTTACCTCATATTAGACATCACATCGATGTATGGCTTAGTTTTCACCCTTGCACCAATCAACATTAGACTATTAAATAGTATCACACTAAATCTATGTTGATAATTCTTTTCTCATTAATTACCTCCTTGGTCCGGCAAGTAGTAATGAGGCGAGTTCTAACGTTGGCCACCATTAAAAAGATTTCTAAGCGAAAGAATTATCAATGCATGCAAAAACACTATCCGGGAATTACTTAGTTACTATTCATACTTCGTTAATCGCTCATGGTTCCCACAATCCTAGTTGTGGATTTAGTTAACCATAATAGCAAGAACACAATTCATAATATTAGAAGAAGAAATCATGAACTTACGTAATGAGAAGAATAAACCCAGAATCTCAACTTGAATTGCAAATTCAAAATTTGTCAAAACATGCTTAGGAAATTAAGAATTGCTAAAGTTGCAAGTTAATCTCCAAAGCCTAAAACGTAGAATAAGAATAATAATGTCTCACCCCCAAAAATGAGGTTGACATACCCTATTTATAGAAAAACAAGTCCCAACTAAAAAGGAGATGAAATAAGGAAATAAATTTTCAGGCGCGGTTTCGAATCTACGACACTGACCTACGGACCGGGGATTGACCTACGGTCCATAGGTCCCTTTCGTGACTCAGGACTTAGGCAATATTTTCAGCTTCAAAATCTTCCTTCTCAGCTTCAATCGACGGACCATCAGTAGGACCGTGATTCAATCTACGGTCCGTGGATCCTCCTCTATAGCTCCATACTTAGAATCTTCAAAATCAGGTACTGGAACTTTCTCACTGTTGCATTTGATGGACTTACAGTACAGTCCGTAAACCAAACTACGGTCTGTCACTCTTAGTCGTGGTTCCACACTTAGTAAGAATTCCCTGATTTCCTTTCCATGCTTTACCCATCATCTACGCTCACCATCTACGGAGCGTGATTAGACCTACGGTCCATCAATCACATCCATAGATGCCCTTTTCTGCACATTATTCAGCTATGTCTCTCAACCCCCGCATCTGAACTTGTTTCCTGCAAACATGATAAAAACACATAAAAACCAATACAAAATGGCCCTAGACACACACAACTCTTAAGTGAAATGTATTAAAAATACTGTAAACTCACGGTATATCTACACCCTCAACTTAAATTCGTTGTTTGTCCTCAAGCGACGCACTAAGACTCTTAAATGACACTTGTATAGAAGCAAGCATTCAAGCACAAGCAATCACATGGCTCTCTATCCCGACTCTCATTTCGAGTGCAAATCTTTTCTCATAGACTCAACAAGCTAATTCATGCGGATCAAAATATGACAAAGATCGACCAATCAACACATAACATACACTGTTTTACTATCACCAAGGTACCAACTTTTTGATAATGTAACTGGTGCCCTTACTTCAAACGAAATCCCTTTTTCACACAATGAATATGATTTTTAGTACAAGGATTCATTCAACACTCACACTCAGAAGTAATTTCAAGTACAATTAGTGCTCAATACCATAGGCTTGCCCATATTTTCACTGCTTAGACTCTCCAAACTAGTTGCTAGGATCACTATAGGACTTTTCTTAGCTTGTAACATAGGATCGGGGTCAGGTGTGGTACATTTAGGTACTTTTTACTGACTTTCGGCCCTCCTTGACATTACATTGGCTATTCACCTCTTCCTTGACCTATTTTTGGCAACTTTTCATCTCAATTTCTTTCCCTTCACTCTCTTCAACCAAGGATGCGACTTTTGATTGTTTGACACTTAGTTCTCATTTTCTTCTTTTTCTTTTACTTTCTTTTTCTTTTATTTATTTTCACAAAGTCGCGTCCTCTTTCATACTTTTTCCTCTTTTCAACACAAAACTCTTTTCATACCCTTTCTTTCATTTGGTTTCCTTTTTCATAGCCACCCTCAACTTATGCATTTTGCATTAGTTGAGGTGCACAATGTCCGATGTCAAACTAGGGCCACGATCAAGGTCACTTTTTAGGCTTAGCCACCCTCAACTTAGGCTTTTGGCCTAAGTTAAGGTGCACATGTCCAAGGAGGGACCGGGGCCAAGATAATGTTTTCAAGGGAAGGTGAGTTAGATGAATCAAAAGAATTGGTCAATTTTAGGCTCAAATATTTGGATCAACAGGGAATAATGCTACCATTTGGTTAGATCACTTTAGGCTTAAGTGGACTTATATGAACAAGGGCCTATGATCACTTCCTAACTCCTAGCTTAGATTATCTTAGCAGGACTAACCGAGCAAGTTTTAGATTAGCACAACACTATCTGAACAATCAACCATTCTCACACACTCTTGGAACCAAGTTCCATTATCAGATTACCCAGTTCAAGTTTTAGCTTAAGTCAAGAGATCAAGTTGGTTTTTTATCATGTCATACTCAGAGCCAACATATTCAACTCATTCTAGCCTACATATTTTAGCACATGTCGCCTTTCGGACAGGTATCGTTTTTCATTCTTTAATTATGCCATCATGCTTCATTCTTTCTCATGCTTCTACACATACAATCCTAACACATGCCGGTTCAACAGAAATTAAACAGTTTCTTGGGGAAAAAGAACACAGGAAAGAAAACCCCAAGAGAGGATTATGAGTTGGGTGACTCAGACTTCACCCTATCACCCACAATCCATTTACCCCACCCCTAACAAAATAGAGTGCAATTGTACCTAATGCACAAAAAGTAAAGAATAAAGGATCGGGTGAAGCAAACCTATGGTTCATAACGTCGAAGAACTCTGAACAAGTGGGTGGGTCCAGTTTCCCGGAGCCCGCTGGATCAACACTTGGGTCACCCTCAGTAGTGCCCGCATCTCTCATCTCAGCACCATCAATAGCGCTAACATCAACTCTCGTTGCACCATCAGTAGTGTTCACGTTGCTAGAGGCACCAACAGTTGGAAAGATTTAGGATACATACATGGGATCTACAGACACCATTCACAGTTCGTGGATTGACCCACGGACCGTCAAGGGGTCCATAAACCTTTGCACAGTCCTTTTTCTGCCGATTTAGCTTTTTATCCCAGCACATGTAGCAACTGTTAGGCCTTTCTTTTTACATTTTCTGGACACTTTCTAGACACGGACCCTATGTTATATCTAGCAAACATTAATACAAAAAAATAAAACACTTATCTAAAGGGTTACAAAAATTCAAATAAACAAAGAAAACTCCTAAATTGAAAAGCAAAACCTATAGTTGGCTAGATTGTACATCTTGGGTTGCCTCCCAAGCAGCGCTTGATTTAACGTCGCGGCACAACGTAGGCCCCTTGATTACTCAAACTTCATCAAGATGCCATGCCTTTATCACTGCATTTACACTCTCAAAATTTCCCATGTAGCTTTTTATCCTCCGGTGGTCGGCTTTGAACCTTGTACCACTCATTTTCTCAAGCTCAACCACTCCATGTGGGGACACTTGGATCAGTCTGAATAGTCCAATCCACTGGGACTTGAATCTGCCCGGAAAATAGCACAACCTTGATTTATACAACAACACCAGATCTAGTTTACGCTTTTCTGACTTTTAAACATTGCACTTTTTCTCCGTGTGCAAGGCTACACCTAATTTCTCCTTACTAAACACTGCAACACCTTTTCTAAAAGTGTGACTCACCACATATACCAATTTAAGATCACTTTCTTTCTTCATAGACTTATAGACGTTAAAGGTCACCTCTTCTTTATCTAGTCGGAACTTCATCTTCCCTCTCTCCATATCGTCTAAGGCACGCCCAGTAAAAAGGAATGGTCTCACTAAGATGATGGGGACCTCAAAGTCAACCTTGTAATCAAGTATAACAAAGTCTGCCGAAAAAATGAATGACCCCACTTTCACAAGGACATCTTGAAGCACTCTAATTGGCTTTTTCACAGTTCTATCAGCCATAAGTAAATGCATCGCAGTTGGTTTCGGAACTCCTAAACCCAACTTCTTATAAATCGACAATGGCATCAAGTTAATGCTGGCACCCAAATCACACAAAGCTTTCGCAAAATGTATCTTACCGATTGTGCATGGAATAGTGAAAGCTCCAGGATCCTCTTTCTTTTGTACCAGTGACCTTGTAGAAATGGCACTACAATGCTGCATCCTCTCATCAATCTCAAAATTGACAGCCCTTTTTTTGGTCACCAAGTCCTTCATGAACTTTGCATACCCAGGCATTTTTTCCAAAGCTTCTATCAAAGGGACATTGATGGAAAGTTGTTTCAACATAGTTATAAACATGCGGTACTGTCCTTCTTCAGCCTTCTGCACTAATCTCTGTAGGAAAGGAGGTGAGTCTAGGCATGGGGATGACCTTTTGGGTTATCTCTACTTCCTTTTCTGTAGCATTCTTGGACTTTCCAGTCACCTCAATCTCATCATCACCTTTTTCTACCATTCTTTCTACATCAAATGGCATGGGGGCGGGTCAATAGTCTGCTTAACTCCGTGAGTCGTGATTGCCATACAATGCCCATTATTTTTTGGATTCTGGATTGTGTTACTGGGAAGCGTGCCTAGTTAGCGTGTATTCATAGTAGCAGACAACTAACTAAACTGCTGCTCAAGTTGCTTTATTGACACTACATGGGCATCAACTTTCTGGCCAATTCCAGACAACTCAGTGCGCATCTCCTTCACATTATCATCAGTTGAATCAAACCTCTTCATCATTTTCCGCATCATATTCTCAATCTGTGACATACTAACCCCTGTTTCCCTATTGCCAGATTCCTGATTTTGTAGAGGAACATAAGGCCCAACCCTATCGTTTCGGTTGCCATAGTTTTTTCGATTGTAGTTGTTGTCACGATTGTAGTTACCATAGTTCCGACCTTGGCTTCCTTGGCCTTGGCGCCAATTATCTGAGTTGGATCTTTAGGTGTTGGTTTGGGGGGGGGGGGGGGGGGGGGGGGGGGGGGGGGGGGGGGGGGGGGGGGGGGG
>JAJOOR010018251.1:0-19996 GCA_036250505.1 Solanum acaule | reverse complement strand
TGAAGAACTACTCTTTTATAATCTAGTAAATATTTTTAGTTTACTTTAAATGCAAATATACCATCCTCTTCATTTTACTTGTAAAGTTATTTTTTAACATCTTTTAAAACATTTTTTTTTTTAATGTCGAAACTAATTTCATTTATTCTTTAATTTCAATCTAATATATATTATTAATTTATCACACTTATTTCTTTTCAAGTATATTAATTAGAGCCAAAATAAAAGTGAAAGTAGTTAATTATATTTTTAAATAATGAATTTTTATATTAAAGTAGGCTTTTTATTATGTATAATGAATAGAAAAAATATTAAAAATGAAATTAAAGTAATAGTAAAATAGAGTAATGAGTAGTGATTACAATAACTTATAAAAAAGTGAAGTAATAACAAAATGAGTTAACAGTAACAACAATAACTAAAGATATTTCTAGAACTTTTTAGTTTTCTTGTCATCATTCTTGGTAGATTTTTGTTTGCGTGAAGTTACATTTTTACGTTTGATCATCATTCACTTCATATATAGAAAGATGTTTCTAGAATTATTTATTGTTCTTACTATCTTTCTTAATACATTTTTGTTATAATGAAATTACATTTTTATTATTGTCTCACGCCCCAAACTCGAGGGGCGCAACTGGCTACTAATGCCAAAACTCAAGCCCGAGCTGACCCTGCTGAACTAGTTGCTACTAGCGCATGGAAGCCACAAACAATCAAGAAAACAAACAAGTATATCTCGGCTTAAAACTAAGCCCTCAGCCGGCAAGGCCCCTGTCAACTGATCTATAAAAGAAATAGTTACTCCCAGGAGATCATATAAATAAATAGCCAACTAGCATAGAAGTCCTAATTGGGCCGTCAAGGCCACCATGATATCTATACCAAAACTAAAAGCAGGTATATATCAATACAATACATCAAACAGCTCACAAGCTTCAGCAAACCAACAACATAGGCCAGTATGGCCATAACGTAGCTATACACCCCACACACTAGTCTGAAAGCCTCTAAGAGTAGTAAAGATTAGCGGGACAGGGCCCCAGCCTACACATAAAGATATATACAACAAAAGGTAACAAACCTCCCAACTCTGACAGCTCCGGAGGAAAGGGGATAGCCAACCGGATAAAAGTCAATCCTGCTGCTGAGGAGGTCTACTCGGTCGTCTGTCAGGACCTTGTATGCAAGAATGCAGTGCCCCCAAGGCAATGGGGCATCAGTACAAAATAATGTACAGAGTATGAAAGGCAATAGACTATGATGAGGTATCCTGATATACTGGAATAATCTGATAAATAAATCAAGGATAAGATAAGTGTACTCACCTGCTCCTAAATCTAAACTTATCAAAAATAATAAAACAACAACCTAACCAAGCCCCCATAAGCTCGGCAGGTACAAACAACACATAAGACCACCTACTGAGGCCCCTATAAGCCCAGAATGTGCCAATCAACCTATATACCCCTATCGGTAGTCCCCTATCCCCGTAGGCAGTCACATAGCCCTCTTAGGCATTAATATATCCCCGTAGGCAGCACATAGCTCCCTTAGGCATCAACATAGCTTATAGACAACTCATATCCCTCTTAGGCAACAACATTGCCCTGTAGGAAGCACATAACCTTCTTAGGTGTCAATATAGCCCTGTAGGAAACTCATAGCCCTTCTAGGCATCAATATAGCCCCGTAGGAAACTCATAGCCCTTTTAGGCATCCATATAGCCCTGTAGGCAGAACATAGCCCTTCTAGGCATATATCACATTCCTACAGCTAACCACAATAGCCCCAAGGGCAACAATAACAATCCAATCGCTAAAACCGAGCAATTTAGTTATAAGCAACCTATACAAATAGCCTCTAAGTCATGTCCAACATAGGGACGCTACTAACTGAATAAGAATCCCGACAAGGGAGGATTATATCAACTCGAGTTGCCAACAATCAACAATCACGGCTACAAGTATATCAAGGATAACAACCCAAATACATTGCTTCTAAGCTTTAAGGAAACATGTTGTAAGTAGGGAATAGCCTTAACATACCTTTTTCGTTGAATTCACGTGTCCTAATAACTTTAATCACAGCCCCCCCTTGATACTACAACAAGGCAGAATCATAATCAACACAAAAGAATAGAAGATACAACGAAAATCCGATAAAAGATATGTATTTCCATCGCAAATTGCTATTTGCAACTTATCAAAGCTAGAGTCGGTGAAAGAAGGGTTTTACCTTGATTATAAGTTTGTAATACACCTCAAAACTTTAAAATATGCCCAAACCACTGTTGTCCACACACCAAAGTACGATATGCTAGGAAATCTATAAAACAAATTATACCATGTTGATGAGCTCAACGCGCAGAACAACTTTTGTCAAGGACTTAAGTCACAAAAATCAGTAACTTGGCTTGCCCTAGAAGTGGATTTTGTAGGTTTTGTAGGTTTTGTGAGTTTTCTGGTTCTTCACTAAGGAAAATGAAGGAAAAATGAAGAAAAGTCGAAGAAGATGATATATATAAAGTTCCACCGATCTAGGGGACCCACCTCACCTGCCTGCTTGCGCAGTCCTGCAAAAACGCAAATATCTCTCTATTCTGAAGTCGTATGAACGAACGGGTTGATGCGTTGGAAACTAGACTCGTAGACCTTCGATTTCATAGGTCGCGGGGACCATAACTCCTAATATATTGGGAGAAAACGTCCGAGACATTTGACCTAAATTTCAGATAAATCTTAAAAAAGTAATATACGATAACTTTCGCCAACTTTTATTTTACCACTTACGTAACTTCAAAACTTGAGATACAACACTTGAACACTTAAAATATCACATAACACATCATTCTTAATTTATTACCCACCCTCCTGGTCTTTCCACGAAGATACGAGTCAATTTATACGTTTCGAAAAGTCAGGGTGTTGCATATTAGTTGTCTTAAATGCAAATATATCATCCTATTCATTTTTATTTGTAAAATTACTTTTTAATATATTTTTCTTTAATTTCAATCTAATATATATTTTTAATTTTTATCACACTTGTTTCTTTTCAAGTATATTAATTAGAGCCAAAATAAAGGTGAAAATAATTAATTCATATTGAATTTTTATATTAAAGTAGACATTTTGTATAAGCATAATTAATAGAAAAAAATATTAAGAATTAATTTAAAGTAATAGTAAAATTTTGTAATGAATATATATTACAATAACGCACAAAAGAAAAGAAAGAGAAGTAATAACAAATTAAGTTAATGGTAATAACCATCACAAAAGATGTTTCTAGAACTATTTAATTTTCTTGATATCATTCTTGGTAGATTTTTGTTAGCATGAAATTATATTTTTTCCCTTGATCATAATTCACTTCATACATAGAAAGATGTTTCTAGAATTATTTACTATCTTTCTTAATAGATTTTTGTTAGAATAAAATTACATTTTTACCCTTGATCGTCCTACCACTTCACTTTTCTATAATGTTGAATTTCAATTACCATCATCTTTACTGTCCAATACTTTCCTTAGATATGCACTGTTGAAGCTAAAAAAATAAGACATCGATTTTGCAATTGTGAATCTTCGTTAAAGTATTTTTTTACATGGATATTGAATAAATCATTGAGTTGATTTGACATTTGATGTTTCATGATGAGATAGGCCAAAATGAGGCATGAAGGGGACCTAAAACAGAGTAGCATATGGTTCCTATTCCCCTTCCAGTTGGAGTTAGTATAAGATTCTATCAAATTAATTTGAAGTGTTCTCATCTTTCAAAAACAGCATGTCTTTTTTTGAACTTTTTGCATGAATTAATTTCTTTTCCTACTCTTTACTTGTCTTCATTTTGATGAATGTCTCCCCTCCTATACATGGTTTTTGGTGTTATACAACTAGGAGTGGCAACGGGACGGGGGATTGAACCTTTAACCCACATAATTTTCAACTCGCCTCTTCCCGTTGAAGATTATTTTTTTTTCCATTTTGTTATATTTAGGTAATACAAAATTAGTGTCATATAATAGGTAATATTATTTATTTTATCTTCTCAAATTGGATTCACTTGCCTTTTTTTTTCTTCCAAAACCACAACGCAAAAAAAACTATGACCGAAGTTCCAGGAATACACCTTTCCTTTATGGGAGTCCTATTAGCCCTTTGAACCATTTTAAAGTGTTATAAATACACCCTTCGGTGCTGAGGTGGTGCAAAGAGTGTGCTCAATCACTCGGAGGCATGTTAGGGATGAAAAAAAGTTAAAATATGATTACTTTGGACATTTAATTAATTAACATTAAAACTTAAGTTGATATCTTTTTAATTATTTTCCTTTCTTTCTTTGTGAAAAGAGTCAAATTCTAATTTTTTTTTTTCATTTTCTAGAACTAAAATTGATTTTTTCACATACTCACCACGTACAGAAGTCGCCGATGAATTTTGTCCGACATTTTCCTATCCATTTATTCTACTAAATCGTCTTCCTCTTTCTCACACACATACTCCATTAAGGGAAAACCTTCTCCCCACCAGAAAAGGTGGAATCCTTCTTATCACGTTTAAGGATGTGTTTATTACAGTTTAAAGTAGTTCAGGGTGGTAAAATAGTATATATGGTGGTAATAGGGTAAAGATAAAGTGTCCCTGGAACTTTGGTCGTAGTTCAGTAGGGTACTTATGCCTTTTCCCTCATTAAAAGCTGATAGAAATGATGTAGATTGTGAAAGATTTCTATACCAATCAGTTTAGAAGAGTTGCTCTTTCAAACAGTGTGTGGTTTCTTTCATCCCTGAGAAATTTAAATTTTAGTATCTAAACTATAAAAGGAAAGCATATAGTTATTTACTTCTTTTCCATTTTGTTCTTGTTTTGACTTGACTGTACATTTATGTGCTCATTTCTGAACCCAACAAATCCGAAACAAAAAGAAACATATAACATAAAAAAGAACTAAAGAATAAGCTTCAGATCAAAATTTAATGATCAGAAATAATATTTTTTAAACAAAATTTCAGTCTAAGAATAATTCCAAAAGATCTATGATATCCAGAATTTATATCTTGAAAATATGTTCGCTTATGTCATCCCTCAGAACTTCAACTTCAGACACCTAGTTGTATCTTATCTCAACCCCCCCCTCTTCTCGCCCATTAAATTTTAAAATGATTTGTTCCAACAAACCCCCGCATCCACATAGGTTGTAACCTGCTCTATTCTGCATAGGCTTTTAAACGGCACCACCCCATTTGCATTCCTATATGCTGCGGTGTTTAGTTTGCTGATGCATTGATTTGAATCTATGCTTGTCATTTAAATGCAGGGGAAGCAAAGATGGTGATGTCTGTGTTATTGATATGACAAAGATGGAGATCTCCTCTTTGCACAAGAGGTTGCACTTGGGTACTAATATTACTTCTCTGGAGTTTTGTCCAAGTATAAGGTATGTGTAATTCTCGCTATAATTTTCTATGAAGTATTGACTCTCTGTCATTCGTCTTCTATTCTGAAGCCAACGCCTTCTCTTTTAGAAGCCATGTTTTTCATGGAATTCTAAACAGTGTTAGCCTTGTCTTTTTTCTCCACAAGATATGTATGGAGAGATATAAGAGGAATTTGTAGTATATGTAACTCGTGGCTGAAAGGTGAGAAGGGAAGCTTTTGTGATGGTCTTGTATGTTGTACATACGACTTTAGTGATGCCGAGAACCTTTCATGAATATCTTTAGTGTATGAACTACTTTCGCATGCACCAGTCACACCAACTGATTATTGAAGATGACAAAAATTAACTTTGACTAAAAACCAATTTGACGGCGTGATCTTTGGCTGTGAAATATACACCATGAAAGAGTCTATACTAAATTATGTATTTGGTTAGTTATTTCGTTGTTAAGGCATATATATATATATATATATATATATATATATATATGGTTTACTAAATAGTTTTAGATGTCTTTTTGCCTGTTATATGTGAGCTAAGTTTTGTTTAACTTCCATTTTTAGTGTAGGTTTTCTTGCTCCACATTTTTCATATGTGAAGAACATAAATCCAGGTCTATTGTTGTTCTTGTTCAACTACAACAATCGGGAGCTTTATGGCATCTATGAAGTTGCAAGATCGGGAAAAATGAATATCAATTCATATGGTTGCACGTTATACGGTTCTGGAAGAACTAAAATTTTTGCACATGTTTTCTTCATATTTGGTTGTGTCGATGCTTTCCTTTAAATGCTTTCTTGTTTATAAATTAAGGTTTTGCAAACCATTGCCGAAAACTCTGTTTAAGCCTATAATCCAGGATAACTATAGCTATGATCAACATCATTTCATGTTTGAGCTAAATCATGTTCAAGCTACTAATTTGATCTCCAAGTTCTCTTCTTGTGTATTGACACTAGAAAATTGGAGTCAATACACAAGATGAGAACTTGAAGATCAGATTAGCCGCTTGAACACGATCTAGCTCGAACATGAAATGATGCTGATCATTGTACAGTTATCATGAATTATAGGCTTTAAAAAAGTTTCTGCCAATGGTTTGCAGTGCGGACGCGAACGTTTCTGAACTTTCATTTATAAAAAAGAGAAAGCATAAAAAGAAAAACATCAACACAACCAAAAAAATCACATATGAATAAAACATGAGATAAAACCTGTGTAGGATATTTAGTTCTTCCAGAACTGTCTAACGTCCAACCATATGGATTGATATTCATTTTTCCCGAGCTTGTAGCTTCATAGATACCTTGAAGCTTCCAATTGTTGTAGTTGAACAAAAATAGCGGTAGACCTGGATAAAAGTTCTTCACATATGAAAAATGTGGAGTAGGCAAACCTATGCAAAAAAAGGAAAGTAAAACAAAATTCAACTCACATATAATAGAAAAAACGACATCCAAAACTATTTAGTAAATTATATATGTATGCCTTAGCAACGAAATAACTAGCCAAATAGTTGTTTTAGTATACACTCATTCATAGTGTACATTTTGCAGCCAAAGATTACGCCGCCAAGTTGTTATTGTTCTACGTCTTAGGTGCTAGGTCTCTGTGATACCTTGATGACATGATTTGCTCACTGATTACATTCCTTATGAATTACGCCTCTTGAGAATTGCAATTGTGATTAATATTGGATTTAACATGTTAACTGGTTCATTATCATATTCATTAGAATGTTCAAAAAATGTGGATCAGTTGAATTTTGTTGAAAATTTGTTATATGGACAAGTCCCAGAAGTGATGTAAGAAATAGTGAATTTTACTTCTATCTTACAATTGTTTTACAAAAGTAGGGCCATTATGAAGGGAATTGTTGAAAAATGAAATTCTAAATGTTGAAAAAACTGTGTTATTGGTCTTCCTAATAAGAGATCTATACTGGAGTGTGTAATATTTAGGATGCAAATTAGAAATAAAGGGCGAGAAATTTATTGGTATAAGACATGAGAGGGGAGAGAATTGAGGAGTGAATGAAATGAAGAATGAGTTAGTGTCTATTTATTTGTGTCATAGACTTAGTTCTAGAAAAATCTTGTAATTTATTGTTTCTAGAATAATCATGTAGCTTATGGAGGAAATTTAGCCACTTGAAAAAATATTTTGACAAATTTAAAAATAGAATTTATAGAATCATAAAATGAAATATATATGATATGACCATATTATCCTTGATCGTCCTCAACCTCATATTTCTATATAATAGAAAAATACCAAATTTTGGCCCGACAACTTTAAATTTAAATCAAACTTACATTAGTTCACTATTCAGATTAATATGTTTGAAATCAAATAAAAGTAAAAATTTGATTATATATTTTAATGAAGAACTACCCTTTTATAATCTAGTAAACATTTTTAGTTTACTATAAATGCAAATATACCATCCTATTCATTTTACTTGTAAAGTTATTTTTTAACATCATTTAAAACATATATTTTTTTAATATTGAAACTAATTTTATTTATTCTTTAATTTCAATCTAATATATATTATTAATTTATCACACTTATTTCTTTTCAAGTATATTAATTAGAGCCAAAATAAAAGTGAAAGTAATTAATTATATTTTTAAATAATATATCACAATAACTTATAAAAAAGTGAAATAATAACAAAATGAGTTAATAGTAACAACAATAACTAAAGATATTTCTAGAACTTTCACACCCCGAGCCTACACCCCGGACGTGGCTGGCATTCGAGAACCATTGCTGGCCCCAAGCGAACCCATGGCTTGGCTTACTTACTCAACAGAAGACTCTATGCATATTTATAATGATCAATAGCACTATACTTACTTCAATAATAAAATACTAAGAATGCTTAAAAAGTCAAACATTCCACTTGGCCAAAATGGCAACTGAAGTCTTAACATATGAAATGATAATGTAAAGACAATTGAACTACTAACTGTGTATGAAGCCTCTAAAACAAAAAGGGATGTCAGGACAGGACCCCCGATCATCCTAACAACTGAAAAAACTAGAAAGCAAATGGTAAAAGAGTCCTCCAGAATGAAAGGGAGCTCACCAATTGACTATGAGTGGTCAAGCTGATCAACGAGGCATTGGATGCTGATCTTGGTTACCTGTGTCTTCATCATAAGACTATGCATGCCAACTGACATCAGTACATTGAATATACGAGTATGCGAGTTGGAATGCTAAACATAACTTAAGCTTGAAAAGGATCTGAAAGGAACACTTACCTTGGCATTACTCAACTCCTGAATAACTTAACTCAATATAAAGCAATAAACATATGCAATATATATAAAGCTTCTAAAACAGTGGAAAACAACTTAGTTCGTTAAAGAAAATGCAATAACAAACTCAACTTTACTCATACAATAAAGTAATATAGTTTCTGTGGGAGTTTCTTTAACTGACAACCACCACTTTGAGCCTAAGTGGTGATACAACGTCTTGGCCACGCTGCTAGAACTGTCCTATACTTTGTCGTCATATAGAATGCTTAACTAAGTGGATCCACTAGTCTATGTTAAAAGCATCTTAAGGAGTCATCTAAAAAGTATGATCCTTTACTACCCATGATGGCTACAAGGTTTATGGAGACTTGAGTTAATATGAACTCGCATCCCCATATCAGTGCTCAATACTACTCCCAAAATATACTTAGCTCATATGTTTTTAAAACAAACTTCTTTCTTTGGTTTGAGATAATTACTCCCAAAATATACGTAGCTCTCTTGGAATCGATGTTCCCTTTCTTGTTCAAATGTGAAAACATTTTAAACTCTTGGGAATACTTAGTTCCCTTATAACTTTTGGAGAAATGAACTCAACTCTTTACTCTTTTCTTAACTTAAAACTTAAGTCTTAGAACAAAGTTATAACGTTTGTGAAATACTTTCTAAAAACTTTAACTAACTTCTCTTGACTTGCCTCTTGACTTCTAAACTTGACTCTTAGCTTTCCTTGAATTGAATTATGTATTCAAGGATCCTGATTTGTGATAGGAAAGATCTCATGATGTTTAGGAGTATTTTTAGATAGCTAAACATGAGAAAAGGTCAAAAATTCACGTCTGAGGGTAGGTCCGCGACGCGGAGAGGTATTAAAATTTTGGTCGCGAAATACTTTTTCAGATAGAACGGTCCGTGACCGCTCCGTGATGCGAAGGCATATTTCCCAAATCTAGGGAGCAGGTCCGCGATGAGGAGCCAGTGCCTAGATTTGCCCGACTAAATTTCTTCTTTGTTTTCCAGCCCCAATTTGCCCAAACTTGGTTCTTTTTCCCAAATTATTTTTAGATACAGATACCCAGCAAATGTACCTAAGAACCTAACTCCAAAGAACTCAATAACATGACGTAACGATCTCAGAAACTTCTCAATTTCAGCCTAACTCAAGAACATTATCAAATTCAAGAATAGATATGAAGAACATCAACTTTCAGACTCTTTTAGGACGAATTCGCGTTGAAATAAATATGTTTTTCACGTGAGTAAACGAACCCAACGCTATGAAAGCCTCACATACCTTGTAGGATTAATTCCTTGGCGAAATCCACAACCAAATCGCACGATCTTGGCAAATCTTGATTTCTCTTCTCCCTTCTCCTCTTTTCTCTTTTCTCCAAGCCCTAGCATGAAACTTCAACTTTTCTAAACTGACTAAAATCTGATTTTACCCCAATTAACTCCTAAAAATGAATTAGAATAATTAGGTAAGGAAAATACTAAATTACCCTTCCAAATTTCGGATTAGACTTTCCTTATTCAAATAGCTCAACTTCCAAAGGGCATAACTCCCTCATATACGAACTCGGAATCGCACAAACTCAGCGGCGTTGGAAATGTTATTCCAAGAGATTTCCAACCATATCTTGAAATACACCTAACTCATCCTGATCTAGGAGTTATGGCTGTTTGAAGTTGACCAAAAACTCAACTAACATACTTCACCATTTTCCAGACTTTCATATACTTTCCAAAAATGATTCTTTCCCAACTTTTAACTCTTTCCTAGTTATTTCAATTTGCGAGAAGTTACAATATATCTCCCTTGGGAAAATTCATCCTCAAATGAGATTACTCTTACTAGGCTAAGGGTGTAATATCAGTCATACATTTCAAACACACAACAAGAAAAGCAAACACAACATTCCAATCTATAAATAAAATGCCAAGAAAAGGATTAGTACCTTGATTTGGAACTTCTCCGGATTCGAAGAGATGTGGATATATCTTCTTTATATCCTCAGATTCCCAAGTATCTTCCTCAACAAATTGGTTCCTCCAAAGGACTTTGACTGATGATACTTCCTTAGTCCTCAACTTGCGAACTTGGCGATCTAGAATCTGAATAGGAATCTCATCATAAGATAAGCTATCCTTGATCCCAATATCTTCAGTTGGTATGATCAATGAAGGATCACCCACGCACTCCTTCAACATGGAGATGTAACATACCGGATGAACCGTTGCTAACTCTTGTGGTAGCTCCAACTCATAAGCTATTTTGCCAATCCTCTTGGCTATTCGATAAGGTCCAATATACCAAGGACTAAGCTTCCCATTCTTACCAAATCTCATAACGCCCTTCATGGGTGAAACTTTTAAATACACCCAATCATCAACTTCAAACTCTAACTCTCTTCTCCTAACATCAGTGTAGGATTTCTGACGACTCTGCGCCGTCTTCAACCTCTCTTGAATTACTTTCACCTCTTTCATAGCTTGATGAACTAGATCTGGTCCTATCAACCCAGCTTCACCAACTTCAAACCATCCAATAGGATATCTGCATCTTCTCCCATAAAGAGCTTCATAAGTAGCCATTTGGATGCTAGAGTGGCAACTATTGTTGTAAGTGAACTCGATGAGAAGTAGGTGATTATCCCAATTACCTTTGAAATCGATCATGCACGCCCTCAACATATTCTCTAAGGTCTAAATGGTGCACTCTGCTTGCCCATCAGTCTGAGAATGAAAAGAAGTACTCAAGTTCACCTTTGAACCCAAGCCTTTCTGAAAAGACTACCAAAACTGTGCAGTAAATTACGCAACTCTATCTGAAATAATGGAGAACGGAACCCCATGAAGTCTTATCACCTCTTGAACATATATTTCTTAGTATAATCTTCTGCTAAATGGGTAGTCTTTACCCGCAAAAAGTGGGTTGATTTTGTCATTCTATCGACAATCACCCAAATAGAATCATGATGCTTGCGAGACCTTGGTAAACCTGTGAGGAAGTCCATATTAATCATCTCCCAATTCCATTTCAAAAATTCTATACTCTAAGCCAAACCACCGGGCCTTTGGTGCTCTACTTTAACTTGTTGGCAATTCAGACACTTGGCCACGAACTCTGCAATGCCCTTCTTCATACTACTCCACCAATACACTTCTCTCAAATCGCGATACATCTTATTCCATGCTACCAATGCTACTTTCCTTTTCTCTTTTGTGCTACCCCGTAAGAAATCTCTACATTTTCTATCCACCTCCTTAACCATACTTTGAGGAAGGATAAACACTGAAGCCCAATATTTATGCACTGCAAATAGGATAGAGACTATAACATGTAGTTTCCATGCATAAGAGAGGTGTTTGAATGATGCATTCCTTATCATGTTTGTGATCTTTAGCTGTAATTGATGAAAATCTAGCTTGTTCCACTTTTTGGGAGATAAATCCAAGGCCAAATATTTGATAGGGAGTGACCGTTGTGTAAATCAGTGATCGCCATCAACTTTTCCTTTACAGTTTCATCTACTCCAGCCACAAATATGCTAGATTTTTCTCTATTTGCCGACGTGTTTTTGGCATAATTTTTTTATGGATGTCAGTGACGACATTATAATGGTGTGCGTTGGTCCGAAGGGACAAATGTCTACATTTTCAAGTTCAAATGGCCCCCAGAATGATAAATACTAAATTTCCCGTCTTACGTGTGCTATAGTCTATGGATATTGGGTGATATGTGATCATGAAGTGTTTTTGGCTGAATTATTTTGTCGGCATTCATGACAAACTTATTAACGGCTTAGATTTATCCAGAGGGGCAATCGTCTGCATTTTCAAGTTCAAATGAGGCACGAACGGAAAATACCAAATTTCCTATTTTACGTGTGCTATTGTCCATGGATTTTGGGTGATATGTGATCTCGGCGTATTTTTGGCCTATATATTTTGTGGGTGTGCATGAAGACTTTATTAATAGAGTGCATTGGCACAGAGGGGCAAACTTCCGTATTTTCAAGTTCAAACGAGGTCCATTAATTTTTGATGATATCTCATCCCGTTGATTTTTGGACAAAATTTTTTGTGGGATTCCATGACAACCTTCATAATGGCGTGTGCTTGTTCGGAGGGTCAAACATCCGCATTTCAAGTTCAAACAAGGCTATGAACAGGAAATACCAAATTTCCCATTTTACTTGTACTATAGTCCATAGGATTTGGGTGATATGTGATCTTGATGTGTTTTTGGCTGAAACTTTTTTGGGCTTTTGTGATGACCTTATCAATGGCGTAGGTTTTTCCAGAGGGGAAAATGTCTGCATTTTAAATTTCAAATAAGGCATAGAATAGGAAATACCAAATTTTCTATTTTACGTGTGTTATAACTCTTGGATTTTGGGTGATATGTGATCCCCGATGTATTTTTGGCTGACAGTTTTTGTGCGCATCCATGACGACATTACTAATGGCGTACGTTGATCAAAAGGGGCAAACTTCTGCATTTTCAAGTTCAAATGATGCTCGGAATGGAAAATAGAAAATTTCTCATTCTACTTGTGCTATAGTCCATGTATGTTATGTGATATGTGATCTCGATGTGTTTTTGGCCAAAACTTTTTGTTGGCATCCGTGATGACCTTATTAATGGCGTGGGATGGTCCAGAGGGGAATATGTGTGCATTTTTAAGTTCAAATAAGACCTGAAATGGGAAATACCAAATTTCTCATTTCACGTGTGCAATAGTCCATTTATTTTAGGTGATATGTGACCCCGACGTGGTTGTAACACCCCAAAAGTTTTTAAGTTAAGACTCGAACCACTATTAGTTTGTGAATAAGATTTTACTTGGTACTTTTAAATTTTCTTAAGTGTTAAGGTTACTAGATGTAAACCTCGAGTTTCAAAAAGAGCTAAAGAGAAATTCGTTCAAGCCACCCTTTAGTTCGTAAGTTTTGGGTCAACTTCAAATGATCATATCTTTTGGCACATAAAGAGTTAGGTGGTCCATGAACTATCAAATCGAAGATCTTTGATTCCTCTTTCCAACGCCGTTGATTTTGCTAAATTTCGAGCTCGAATGAAGGAGTTATGTTTGTTTGAGTGCAGCCACTCTAGTTAAGGCTTTTCATACATTTAAGGAAAGGGTATTTTGGTCTTTTGCTTTTGGGAAAAAGGACAAAAATACCCCTGAACTATCGTAAATGGTACACAAATACCCTCCGTGATACTTTTCGGACATTGATACCCATTCCGTCCAAAATTCAGAGCATATTTACCCTTCACTCTAACGGAAGAATAATTAGGGACACGTGGCACAATCCTACAGTTCAACTCAGTTTGACCAATTAAGTAACCTAAAATTCAAATATCAGCCCAACGACCCGTTTAACCCACCTAATACACCTATTACTCACACTAATCCTAACCTATCTAAAAACCTAAAATTTTGGCTTAATCCTTCATTTCTTCATACAAATTTGTTACTATTTAATGTAAACGATTGAGCACAAGTCATACTCCTAAAACAAACATACTATAACAACGGAGAACGAGTAAAAACTGAAAATAGAAGGGAAAGGGGAAGAAGAAAAATGAAAATCCCATAAAAAAGGGTGGATTTGATATCATCACTAGAGAAATGTAAAAGTAATTAATTTACAGATTCAAACACCCAATTCAGATTCATTTCTTCATTTATTTGATTTCTTTGTCGGGGACTTAGTAGTTTTTGACTTCTTGACAACTTTCTTTGTTTGAGTGTTCTTCACTTTAGCAACTGCTGCTTTCTTCGCCGGAGTTTTCTTTGCTTTAGCTAGAGCTGTAACCGTCTTCTTTGCTTTATTTGGTTGTGTTGCAGCTGATGGTTTGGCTTTCTTCACTACAACCTTCTCCTTTGGGGTAGTTGCTTTAGACTTTGCAGCAACAACGACGGTGGAGGAGGAGGTGGATTTCTTCTTTATTACCGGTTTCGATGCATTCTTTCACTTCACGACGGTGGCGGGTTTCAAATAGGTTAGTATTAGTGTCAGTAATGGGTGTTTCATATGGATTAAACAGGTCGTTGGGCGATTACATGAATTTTGAGGTAATTAATTGATCAAAGTGGGTTGAGCCGTAGGATTGCGCCACGTGTCTCTAATTATTCTTCCATTAGAGTAAAGGGCAAACATGTGCTGATTTTTGGATGGAAGGGGTATCAATGCCCGAAAAGTATGATGAAGGGTATTTGTGTACCATTAACGATAGTTCCGGGTATATTGTCCTTCTTCCTTTACCTTTTTTCCACTTGTTTTAACACGTTTTTCTTGACCCAAATTAAGGGTATAATCAGATTCCAATCACCCATGCACATTCAAAACACTTAGGGCTTTTAGAGCGAGGTTTCAAGTGGAGAAAAATGAGGTTTTCAAGCATTCTTCAAGATTCATTGATTTTAGCCAAGAACATGGTTCTTTCAAGATACGTGAGGCTTCCCATAGTGATGCACTTGTTCGTCCTTATGCTAATCATGTAATTCTTTAATTCATTCATTCATGAAGTCGTTTATGTGAAGATTCTTGAGTAGTACTTGAGTTTTAGTCCCATTATTTATCAATTGTGGTTTTGAGTTCTTGAGGTGAGGGTCTTGCGAATGAGTGATGTTTCTTGATAGATTCTGAGTGAGATCTTGATCACTTTGTGTTCAGTTTAAGAATCCAAAAGAGTTTGGAAGAAACCAATCGATTCTAGACAAGTTAGGACCCAAAACTTAACAAGAAAATTCATCGGATTTCTAGGTTCGGGCTGGGGCAATGCACCCCCATAGCGCCAGGAGGACTGGGGTAATGTGCCAGCAGTGCGCCCCAAAACTGCCTCGGGACTTTAGGAGCTGGCGCGACGCGCCCCCACTACGCTAGAGTCATCTGCCATTTTTCTTCTCCGTTCTTTGTCCCGTATGTGTTCCTTTGAATCATGTCTTCACTCTTTCCTTGATATTAAATCTTAAAGTCTTTATTAAATCATTGAAATATCCCACATATCCTAAGCATATCTCCTAAATTACATTTCATATTAAAGAGAGACTAAGAGGAAAGTTCAAAAGGGTCCTTTGAGTCAAATTTGAGAATTCTTTGAAATAAACAATAGTTTTGAACTATGTCTTTAGGAAGTAAGTATGAGAATGAGAAGAGTTGTACTCGTGAGTTTTATATTGTCAATGAGATTCTTGAGTTGAGTCGTTCATGCCCATAATTCTGCATGAACTCTATGAATTGAGTATCCATGAGACGAGTAGTATCGTTGAGTTATGAGTTCTGATTTCGTGAGTCCTAGAGTCCTTGTGTTCTTGAGTTCTAAGTACTGAGTTGAGTCATTCATGTCCATAATTCTGCATGAACCCTATGAATTGAGTTATAAGTATAAAGAGTCCTTCAAAGTCAATCATTGTGTTTCAAACTAAGTTTTGAGAAAAAGTTTAAAGGTTATATTCCATAAAAACTTAAGATTTAGAAATATTATATATATATGTACCTATGTTGATTATTGGACTTGAAATATAAGTTCACAAGTGCATGTTAAACACGTCTAGCGTTTTGAAAAGTATTTCAATTATGTAACAAGTCCATTCTTTGTAATGGGTGAATTTAGCTTAAATTTATATTACCTATTTTGGGGGTAGTATCGAGACCGAATTGAGTTAGAGTCTTTTATGATTCGGAAGTCCCATAAAACTACGTAGCTAACATAGGATAGGATAGCGTTGATTTTTCATGCGACTCCTCACTTCCTCTAAGAAGGCCAATTAGATGGATCCATAGTCAGAATATCATCCTATACCCCGGCAAAGCATAGGATGGACCTGACAATGTGAAGTGAAACGTTGGATCATTGCTAGGCTCATGGTAGTGGTTTTCGGTTAGAGAAACTCCCCACAAGTAAAGTTTATTATTTTCATGTTGCTTTCATTGTATATTATATTGAAATGCTTAAATGGTTTTCATGTCATATTCATGTATTGATCCAGTTATGTTGCTTTCAATCATTCAAGCTAGTAAGTTGTTTACTCGTGCCTTATCACTTACCAGTACATTCAATGTACTGACGCCATTCGACCTTTATCATTTTATGATGCAGATACAGGTGTTCATCAGGCATTTCGTTCAGGTCATCTGACATTCCTGTTAGATTTGGTGAGCCTTCTTGTATTCCGGAGGGTTTCACCTTTACCTTACAGTTAATAGTATTGGAGGTGTCGTGGGTCTTGTCCCGACATCTATCTTACATTGTTAGAGGCTTCATAGACAAATTGAATTAGTTGTTCCATTTTTTTTATCAGGATGTCTTATTTAAATTATGACTCATGTTAAGTATTTTTTCAAGACAGTATTTTTAAAACTTTCTTCAATGTCTATGTGTTCACCAATTTTAAGCTTTTGTGTATTGTTTAGTGTCATGTAAGTCATGTAGCCAGACCAAGGGCTCGTTTGGGGATCAGAAATGGTTCTCGAGCGCCAGTTACGTCCAGGGTGTAGGCCCAGGCCGTGACAGTGGTTTTGAGCAAACATTTTTGTGGGAGTCTGTGACAACCTTATTAATGATGTGCATTTTTTTGGAGGGGCATACGTCTGCATTTTCAAGCTCAAACAAGGTGTGGAATGGGAAATACCAAATTTCTTGTTTTACGTGTGCTATAGTCCATAAATTTTGGGTGATATGTGATCTCGATGTTCTTTTGGCCAAAAAAATTTGTGGGCTTTTCTGCGACCTTATAAATGGGGTGGGTTGGTTAGAAGGGGCACACATCGGCATTTTAAAGTTCAAACAAGGCGCCGCAATGGGAAATGTAGATTTTTCTATTTTTCATGTGTTATAATCCATAGATTCTGGGTGACATATGCGCCCAAAGGTTTTTTATCCGGGATTTTTTGTGGCCATTTGTGATGATCTATTTAATGGGGCTCGTCACTTCAAAGCCACTTAATTTATTACGTACTAATTGATATGGTAGTATATGTTGTTTCCCTTTAAGAGAGGCAATAATTGATTACATTATTTATTAGGCAATGTTTTGGCCAAAAAATTTTGCTGTCATCCGTTACATTTTATTTAATGGTGTGTTTTAGTTTAGTAAGGCAAACATGTACATTTTAAAGTTCAAACCCGACTCAGAAAGGGAAATATTTTTTTCTTACATTTTTGGTGTGTTATAATCCATTTATTTAAACTGATGATTCGCTAAACAGTTTTTTGGGCAAATTTTTTTGTGAGCATCCCTGATGACCACTTAAATAGCGTGCGTTGGTTTGGAGGGGTAAACGTCAGTATTTTCAAGTTCAAACGAGGCCCGAAGCATGAAATACAGAATTTTCCATTTTTTGTGTATATTACATGGATCGGGCACTTGGACCACCCAAAATATTTTTCTAAAAAAACTTTATAAGTGTGATCCCACCGTATTTTTGGCTTAAATATTTTGTGGGCGTCCGTAACAACCTTATTAATTGTGTGCATTGGTCCGGAGGGGCAAAAGTCTGTATTTTCACGTTCAAATGAGGACCCGGATGGGAAATACCAAATTTCCCATTTTCCGTGTGCTATAATCCATATAGTTTAGGTGATATGTGATCCCGATGTGCTTTTTGCCAAATTTTTTGTAGGGTTCCGTGATGACCTTATCAATGGTGTGGGCTGGTCTTGAGGGGCAAATGTTTGCATTTTCAAGTTTAAACAAGGCCCAGAACATGAAATATCAAATTTCCCATTTTACACGTGCTAGTCCATGAATTTTGGGTGATATGTGATCTTAATATGGTTTTGGCTGAAGTTTCTTGTGGGCGTCTGTAATGACCTTATTAATAGCATGCGTTGTAACATAGGGGAAAACTTCCGCTTTTTCAAGTTCAAAGGAGGTCCGGAATGGGAAATATGAAATTTCTTGTTTTCCGTGTGATATAGTCCAATGATTTGGGTGATATGTGATCTCTGATGTGAGGCCAAAATATATATATTTTTATCATTATTTGCCTCACATTTATTAATTATATTTATCCTTTTTGAGTATAAATTTTGTGAATTGTGGTAAATATTATATTTTATTTGTAGGATTAAATTGGTGGAATAATGAAGAAGTTTGGAGCTAAAACGAATTAAAGGTAGAAGGTTGAAGAAGGAAATTAAACAGACAGCTTAATGGATTAAAGTGAATAAAATAATCTATTTCCATATATGGAAAAAGCGGTTGATCAAATATCAAAATTTCAATTACTGCCACGTGGCAGCCATTAAGAGAATATGAATTGCAGCTGACACGTGGCAGAAAATTAACACAGCAAGAGCTTGAAGCGGTAGTACTTTTTTCACGCGGACAACTTCTCCGAAAAAAAAAGGAATCCAATTCCTTCTGATTTTGGATTCCTAATTTAATTTGAACTCAATTATTTTATTTAGGGTTTACTATATTTATAAATAGTCCGTAAAAATAAATATTATTTTAGGAGATCATTCATATGAGATACTTTTTAGGGATTTTTTATATTCTTCTTGGGTTAGCCACTGTTGTTTAACTTTAGTTCTTGGTGTGTTCTTGGGAATTAACTTGCAAACATTAGCAATTTAATTTCCTAATTTCGGTTTATAAAGATTCTTACTTTGAATTTCAATTGGAGATTTCAGGTTTCTTCTACTCATTACTTAAGTTCATGAATTCTTCTTCTAAAATATGAATTGTGTTCTTGCTTGCATGAGTAACTAAATCCACAACTAGGGTTGTGGGAACCATGAGCGATTAACAAAGTATGAATAGTCACTAAATAATTCTTGAATAGTATTATTGCATGCATTGATAGTTCTTTCTTTTAGAAGTCTTTTTAATGGTGGCCAACGTTAGAACTCGCCTTGTTGCTACTTGCCGGACCAAGGAGGTAGTTAATAAGAAAAAAATTAACAACATAGATTTAGTGTGATACTATCTAATAATTTAATGTCAATTGGTGCGAGGGTGAAAACTAAGTCATACATTGATGTGATGTCTAATATGAGGTAAGGATTAGTACATTATACACACGTAGCCGGACCAAGGTGCGGGGTGAAATTCTCTATTCGCCGGACCAAGGACTTAGGGTTACATAACCACTTTGCATGTGATACACTACGAAAGGATTACTATTACTTGGATTACAACGTTATGAGCTTATGGGGAACACATACACCCTAGTTTCTTTCTCTCATTGATAATAACTAAAGTTCGAATCTTGCTCACTTGCTCTCTAAACAACAATCAATTATTTGTTACAC